>JAJEJO010000560.1:105276-160751 GCA_020662805.1 Glaucomys volans | reverse complement strand
TTTTTTTGAGATAATTTATCAAGAATGAGTGTTAGATTTTGTCAAATGTTTTTTCTATATCTATTAATATGATCATAAGATTATTCTTCAGCCTGCTGATGTGCTGGAGTACAGGGATTGATTTTTGGATTATTGAACCAACCTTGAATACCTAGAATAAATCTCAACTGGTTTTGGTGGATAACACTTGTATAAATTGTTGGATTCAGTTTGCTAATTTTTTAAGGATTTCTGTATCAATGTTCCTAAGAGATATTGATCTGTAATACTTTATATTGTCTCTGTCTATTTTTAATATGAGTTTAATGTTAACTCCATAAAATGAGTTAGGAAGTATTATCTCTGCTTCTATATCCTGGAACAGACTGTAGAGAATTGGTATCATTTTTTAAGTGTTTGGTAGTATTCACCAGTGAAGTCATCAGAACCTAGTGCTTTCTGTTAATTTTTGATACCATTCCTTTAATAGATATAAGCCTATTTAGGTTGTCTATATTTGAAAGAATTTTGGCAGATTGTGTATTTAAAGAAATATGTCAGTCCTATATGTTATTAAATTTGGTGACAAAGACTTCTTCATACTATTCCTTCATCATTCTTTTAATGTTTATATGCATAAATTTAAAAGACTTTGGCATAACCTCTAAAAGATTTATGTTGTTACTTCAAACAAGTAAAATTCCTATAATAATCTTATGGACATATCTTACATATTCTTTTCATTAAATAAAAAAGCTTCTATGAACTTTAAAAGTGCTATATAACAATAGCCATAAAGCAAATTTAATTTAGGGAAGGGCTTATCTCCCTGAGATTTTTAAGTATAACTTTGTCTAAAAGAATGATTCCAGTAAGACTTGAGGGAAGTCATAGAGATTAAGAAATTCTTTTTCTTTTTCTTTTCTTTTCTTTCTTTCTTTTTTCTTTTTTTTTTTTCCTTTTTGGTAGAAACACCACCAACTTGAACTAAGAGGGAAAGATGGTACAAAACAAAAACAGAACTTTGGATTCCTGAATTACTATTGCAAAAAACAGGATAAGAAATCTACTTAACTACAAGCACTGGCAATTTTTAATGGAAAAGGCAGAAAGTCTCAGGGATGAACCAGAGATGCAGATAATCATTCCTAGATATTAAAATTGAGCACTAATCAAGATTATCAAAACCACTTCCTTATTGGATTTCAGAATTGCTATGAACTATAGATTCCTATTTCTAATTTTTTCCCTCTATTGAATATGAAGGTTTAAAGAAGTTTTCCATGTTTCTCCACTGAACATATTGAACATTAGATGTTTGGAGAGCAGTGAAATTTTCTGTTTAGTTTATGGGTTTTCATGGAAAGAGGAAGTATATAAAATGAGTTATACTGAAGAACTATAAGCAAGAAGCTTATCTGAATCTGTCTGGTTTAGATTATGAGGTTCTGAACCAAAAATTTGAGACTGATATCATAATTGATGAGAATTTGGGAGAGTAATGAAGAGGAGTGAGTCTATTTTGCATGTAGGGGGAATATAAATAATTTTTGGTTAGATGGATGGCTTTGGTGCTTTAAAAATCCCCTTAGCTTTTTTTTTTTTTTTTTTTTTGGGGGGGATCCAACCCCCAGGGCCTTGTGCTTATAAGGCAGGCACTCTACCAACTGAGCTATCTCCCCAGCCTCCCTTTAGCTTCTTTGACAGTTTTCCCATCAAGGGGTAGAGCAAAATTATTATTCTTTTAATTTGTGTCAGCCTTAGTAATTTGTATTTAATCAATATAATGTGTCAGGAGTGACCCTGCTTGACTTTAAATGCCAGGTTAGAAAAGTTGATACAGTTTCTACCTGATATTCTCTCTTAGAATACCTGATCCTTGGAACCCTGCTGCCATGCTCTGAAAAAGACAAGTGGCAGCATGAAAAGTTACACGTAGATGTTCTGACGATCTGAGGTACCTCATAAACATAGCATCAACCCCCAGACACCAGTGATGGGGCAAGACTGTCATCCAAGCTGGTTCTGAGTGGAGCAGAGATAAACAAGTCTTCAATGAGCCCGTCCATATAATATTTGGTATACACTTATAATAAAATCACTTGTGATTTAAGATTCACAGTTAACCTAAGAATCACAACTAATCAAGCATCATGTATTTTATCTAATAACTCTCTATATAATCTAACAAATGTTACCCCTAGCTGGCTTGTGTTACAATTCTATAAAGCTGCCTGCTTTGGATGATGAGGTATATATTAACTCCAGTGAAGTCTATCAAAATATGTCCCCAACATCACTTATTTTACGATGTTATTTATCAAAGAAATATTCTACAATATACCTGGCAGAGAATAAGACATTTGATAAGTGGGTAGATGGAGATATGGTCAAAAGAACTGTTAACAAAGGAAATACTTATTTGAGAATGTCTATTTCAGAAGGAAATAACTTCCTTTTGAGGATGAACTGGGCACAATAACATAACATGCCTCTGCTGACTGATCATCTGGGCTAGAGGACTGAATATCATCAGACTCAGAGGTACCCCAACTCAGTGAGTCCATTCGAGCTACACTGCCTCTTTTTCCTCAACTAAATCTTGTGCCCTCATGGGTGGTTTCCTGTAAAAATTTCACTGAAGAAGAATAAAAATAAAAGCCTGATCTCTAGAAGGTACTGTCCAAAAGTAGAGCATGGCAAATTTATAGTCCCACACAGAATGGTCCAAAAAGCCAACAGAGAAGGAAAATTAGGTATAGAGAAAAATCTCAGGCCCAGAGTTAGAAGCAATATTTCCAAGTGTTCTCTCTTTCTTTGTTTTTTTTTTTTGTTGTTGTTGTTCCTGGAGCAAGATAATGAATGAAAGGTCTGAATCTACACTGATTAGAGTACAGTGGTTAAAAATATATAGGGGCAGGGACTTCAGATGAACAAGGTTGTTGGTGAGGAGGCCACTGTCAAAAAGGTGTGAAGAAGAAGTACGTGTACAGCTCTTTGAGGGAGAGGAACTTAATGATCAGGTGCAGAAGAGCCTGTTTTATGAATGCTACTTTGGCCTTTCCTATAACCTCTTAGTTCTTGCTTCAACAAGGGTTAATAAAGTAGCAAAAATTAGGAATGAAGGATTGTGAATGTTGTAGTAGTGTAGCTTAGACATGATAACAAACAAACCCCAAATTCATAATGGCCCAAATGTAACAAAAATCCACTTTTTATGTTCAGCACTACTCAAGACACATTTTCTGGTAGGTAGGTGGCCCAGCCCCGTAAAAGACTTCCATGTTTACTGGAATTTCTGCTAACATTTTCTAGTGAATATGTAAGAGAATATGGTCAGGGCAGTCTATTTAAACAGCAACAGAATGCTTTAGTTGCCAAGCAAATAAAGAGAATTAAAATTTGCCTACAGTCCTGCAAAATTGTTATTCAGTAGGAGTGTCACTTTGGAAATTATTTCTGAAATGTTTTGAGACTTTTATTTCTTTCAAATATCCCACCAGCAACTGTAGTATTTCACAATACTTTTCCAACACTGAGAGGCTGAGAGCCGCTGGTAGAAGAGTGGTTTGTTTATACGCCCATCTTATCTGCTTGTTATGGTTTAGATGTGAGGAGTTCCCTATAAGCTCATGTGTGAGTCAATGCAAAAGGGTTTAGAGGTGAAATGGTTGGATTATGAGAGCCTTGACCTAATCAGTGATAAGGATTAATTGGGTGGTAACCATAGGCAGATAGAGTGTGGCTGAAGGAGGTGGAGTATGGGGGGTGTGTCTTTGTGTTGTCCCCTCTCTCTGCTTCCTGGTGCAATATTCTGAGCCACTTTCCTCCGCCACACCGTTCCTCCATTATGTATTTATTGCCTTACCACAGGTCTGAGGAATGGAGTAGGCCCCCTATGGATTGAGACCTCTGAAACCCTGAGCAACAAATAAACTTTTCCTCCTCTAAAATTGTTCTTGTCAGGTCCTTTGGTCACGGCAGTGAAAAAAACTGACTAACTAAAACACTTCTAGACTGTGTACTCTCCAAGGACAATGACCAATATTTTGGTCTTTGATTCCCAGTTCTGCAGAGAGTATTTAGAGTGAAGGTGTAATGAAATTAGGTTAATCCACCCTAAAGGAATTTCTTATCCTTTTAAAAAGTGTAAATGGACTCCAAGTGGTAAATCATCTCACAGAGAAAGTTAGAAATAATATTGAAAAGAGAATCCTGAAGTCTCAATTTCTTGTGCTGTCAACATAAACCACAGAAGCAATCTCTTTTTCTTTCAGTCAAGGATCTGGTCAGGATATGGGAGACTTTACTTCTGGATGCATTTTTAGTTCATGTTAAAAAGATGTTTCAGTCTCCGATTGGGGTATAGGAAGAGTAACATGGAAAACAAAGAAAATAAATAAATCTACTTGGTAAATCATCTTTTTATAAGATGCAGAAAAAATGCTTTAAACCACACTGAATAGGAGACTGCTAAAAAAATAGCAAAAAGAGCTTACTATATGCATTAGGCAAATTCAATTTGCACATAAATTAGAAAATTGAGTAGCAACAACTTGAAGAGAGGTAAGAAAAGCTACTGTATCAGCAGGTTTACAATCTAGTCAGTTTGGTATCTTGACTGAGTTATAAATAATGAAACCTCAATCTGTTCTTCAAATATATTTTATGAATAGTTTAGAATTTTTAGAGCACACGTCATAGGTTCAGAAATAAAGTCTAATTAACTAAAGGGGAATGTTGTAGCATAAAAACACTCTGACTCCATAAAAATTTCTTGTGTGTGCTGATTAAAATAGGTCATGCTCACACCTAGAAAATATTACTAATTTTCAGTTTCAGGTTAAAGGTTTGCCATGAACTACGTATGCCATTTGGAAAAAGGCTTTACTTTTATGGCTTTTATATGACATGATCGATATCTTCTTAGTCTTTGTTTATTTGTCAGAAGTACACACAGATGAGTCTTATATTTTTTCAAAAATGGATTCTAATTTCTTCTCTGATGTTATTTCTAAAAATGTCCTGTCTAAAGTGAGATTTAAAATCCCTGAGGTTTAAAAATTGTATTGTTTTTCTTTAAAAATTTTAATCTGTTAAGAATACATACATTCATGCCTAAACTTAAACTAAGATGTTTAGAATTCTTCTAGGGGGAGTGACATAGAGATCACCACAACAGGGCAGCAGGGCTTGCTATGACCCTAAAGGAACAGTAAGTTTTATGAGTCAAGTTTTAATTTTCAGTGCAGCATTTTCCATTGAGGAAAGTGTGACTTCCTATGCTAAAGAAAATGCTAGAAGAAAATTGTAATCATTTATGCTGATGAGGTATTGAGAATCTTATATGATAGATCTTGCCAACTATTCACCGGAAATTGTCTCCACTTCTTCCTGGACACACAGCCAGAATACATTTCCCAGTACGTCTTGCATTTGGGTGTGGACATGTGTCTCCAGTTTAACCAACAGACTCTCCATAAAACCTCCCATATGGTGTACTCATTGCTCTTTCCTTTTCTGCTTGCAGATGATAATTAGGCTCCATGAAATTGGGGAGGCATTAGATAGAAAGTTTATTAAGTGAATCACCATGTGGAGGACAAGTCCTATTGACAAAGAAAATGTGTACCTTGGGCTTTTAGTGAGTGAGAAATAAATTTTTATTATATTTGAATCTCTCCCTCTGCCATGTCGAAGAGAAAGAGAGAGAGGAGAGAGAGGGAGATATACATATAAATAGAGAGAGAGAGAGAGAGAGAGAGAATATAAGATGCAGATTGGTATATCCTAATAGACCTAGTTATGATAAATTTTGTTTATCTTAATTTCTTGGAAGATAGGGAGTAAAAATAGGGGAAAACAACAAACAAGCAAAACCTTGTAAGTTGGTCTATATCAAGAGCTTGCTTGTAAGAAATTCTTGAGGTTTCACTGCGGCTTCCTTTCTTCAAGCTTAATAAGAATAAATTTTAACTTTGATCAGTTAGATGATAAAGTTTGGAGTACTAAAAGATTTTGAAGTGCCCTGAAATGTAGTGTGCTTAGTAGGGACAATATTTGATTTTTCAGTTCCTAGACTCCTATTTTAATTCTTAGGATTTCCAGATTTTGAAAACTTTGGTTCTGTCACATGATGATGGATAACATAAAGACCTATTCCAAAGTAACAGGAAAAACAGTTTCTCTTTTGCAGAAAACTCTTACACATCTTCATTTGTATGCAGTGTTTTTGTTTTCATGTATTTTTTGTTTCTGTCACTGATATGCTAATGATATGCTATTGCTATCTGGAATGCATTCAGCTACACACCACTGATTTCATTTTTGTGCAGAGAAGCAAAAACCTGAGACTTTAGCAATGATTACAATCTTCTGCTCAGTGAAGAAAAGCCTGGAGGCACAGATTTAGATACATATATACAAATTAAAAAAAAAAAAAAGGATGGATGGTGATAATCTCATTAACCTTGAGTTTTCCATCTCTTTTGATTCTTCATGCTGAAAACTGAGAATTCTGTAAGGTGGTAACCAAATTTTAATTTTGTTTTTGATTTACAACTAACCTAGAAATTAAAAGGAACAAACTGCTGAAATTTCAAAGCCATTTTTAAAAATTAGTGTGCTATTAACCAAAATGGAAATTATTCTGTTTTTCTAATATTTGCTAAATCATTAAAATGCATGACCATGTGATGGAAGTATATGTATGTACATGTGTCACATGTGTTTGTGTATATATTTTACTTATTTTAAAATATTTTATGTTTGTAAACAATCCTCCAAAAAATTCCATATTTTGGAGGAACAAGACAGTATAAGTGTCTGTGCATTTCAATATTTATCCCTGAAGAAATACAAGGTAATGCTTTCTTGTCCATTTAGGAATCATGTAATGAGGGTCAACAACATGGCCAAAAGACCTTGTACTAGCTAGTGGACAAATAGGTATGAATTAGACATGCTCCATGATTTCACCATCTAGAGAAGGTCCCTTGAAC
The DNA here is from genome assembly GCA_020662805.1 of Glaucomys volans. Classification (NCBI taxonomy): domain Eukaryota; kingdom Metazoa; phylum Chordata; class Mammalia; order Rodentia; family Sciuridae; genus Glaucomys; species Glaucomys volans. The sequence continues at coordinate 153,771 of JAJEJO010000560.1, read as the reverse complement.
AAGTCAGAAGTGAATGTTAATTGTCAATGTAATTTCTACCTTACTGGGGTAAATATCTCTTTCCTAAGATTTGGCTGATGCAAAATCTGCTAAACCAACCAAAATTTCCTACTACTGAGAAGCTGTATAAATGATGCCTTTGGAACTAGAAAGTTGGATTCAAAGTTCTGGTTTCTGGTACCTCAGTGGTGTTGAAAAAGCTCTATTTAGGCACATTACCTTACCTCCTTCTTCCTCAGGTTCCTCATCTAAAAATGTTTACGAAGGGAGAATATCTAATAGGTATGACTTGGCAAATGCTGACTATATGACAAGTTATCAAAACTATTAGTGCTTGAAAGAAAGAGGAATGTGATATACAAATTATTTTGGAGCATTGGGCAAGTAACTTTTTTGTATAAATTGTATACACTGTGTCTTTAACATACGTAATTTCATTTATAATTCATAGATTTTCTTTGAGGTCAAAAGCTCACTGTCCAGGGGAGGAAGTTAATCTTTACAGGGGTTAAGAGAGATTTATTCAAGATCATCAAAACCCTAAGTGGCAGGGATTGATGGGAATTTTAATTCAAATGTGTATGATTTCACACACTTCACAACCTTCCCGAAAAGGTAAGTTGCTAAATAATGGAAAAGGTTAACAGGAGTGAAAATATTCAGTCAAATTCTTCTCTGAAAAAACATAAATACTAACGAATCATCTAAGTCCAGCACAAAATGATCTCACCTTTAAACTTAGATTCTTTAAATGTCATTTTCCACTCAAGAACCATTGTTGGGTAGGTTCCTAGTCAAACAGAGGTGAAGAGCAAGAGTTGCTTTGAAACCATGCGCATGCCCCAACCTGAACTACCTGTGGAATGGTCCTGGTAAGAGCATCCCTCTAATATTTGACAAGACATGTACCCTGATGTAGGTAGTGGGAGTTGCAATTCACAGTTGCTATTTGTACTTATGTGTGGCTGAATGGGATCTGGGAAATAAAAATCCAACTATCTACAGTGTGTATGTGTGTGGCTGTTTGATTCTCACTACAGAAGGTGGGTATTAATGGGTTGAGGATCATGACTGGTTGTGAATTTGCTGGGGAGAAATAGATTTCTAAAGATAATGAACAGGCAATTTTATGTATATGATCAGAAAATTTTATTTTCCTTTTTATTCTTCTATTGTCCCTGAATTAAAATATCTCCCTTTCTAATGGCCAATTCTCCCACCATTTTATTTTGGACTGATAAAAATCTACTTGCTCCCTCTATGACAGAAAAACATTCTGTATTTAATGAAGAGAGCAAATTATTGCTTAAGAAGTGGTTTTCTGGTTGAGAAGGGGAGCTAACACTCAAATAATTCAGACATGGTAGTAATTGAATGGAGCATGCTTTAGTTCCTTTCCAGATATTGTAGTATTACTTAAAGTCCTTCTGAATATTTAATAGGAAAACAAGTTTACTGCTTACTCCCTAAATTCATTGAAATTCAGAAACACAAAGACAAGGGTTTGTAACAATTGTCTAAAAGGGATTATTAGGTCTTTTCTTAAAGATGTTTTGGAATCCTTAAACCACAGAAGTAGCTCTTATACTTCACAAGGCAGCTTCTCACTAGTTACCTCAAATTAGAGATTTTTAAAAATTCTTTGTAAAATTGGACAGGTGCAGGTTGAGACAAGTGGCATTTAGCAATTTGACTGTGGAGCACGTTTTCCAAGTCTAAAAATGATGGCAAATGTTACACATGATGCTGTAGAACAGCACTGTCCAACTGAGCTTTCTGTAATGAAGCAAATATTCTGTATCCACAGTCTAGTATGGTAGACACCAGCCATATATTGAGCACTTGGAATGTGGCTAGTGTGACTCTAATTAAATTGAAATTGAAATATGCAGCTAGTATTGGATAATGCAGCACTAGAGTCATTCCTGATGTTATTTTGTCTTTGCTCTTTAGTGATTTAAAGAGATGAGATGGAGGTAATCGGGCTTTAAACTTCAGGAGATTATGGCAGCAGCCATTCCTCCTTAGCTAGCAGCACTTACTTGGCAGATTTCCTTTCAGATTGAGACTTCTTAATAATTCCAAAGTAGAAAAAGAAAGTGTTCTTTGTTTAAATATGGCCATTTAAGAAAATTGTTGCTACCATTTCCTTGCTAATTTAAATACTTTAACCTATCATTCATTTCTTTTCAGGGATAAATTTGTTTTCAGATTTCTATCCAATGATGAGGAGTCATGCCTCACAAGTCTGACAGGTTTCACATGAGAGCATGTTGACATATTTATTGGCTACCAATGGGTATAATAAAAATGGGCAAAATGAACAAAGGATAAGGTAGTTCATGCAGCATGCAGTCCCATTATTTTGCAATATAAAAAATCCCTCATCTTATTGCAGATCAAAAAGCATTTCACAAATTCCCCAAACAAACATAAATAAGAGAAGAAACATAAAACTACGTAACTCCATGAAATAATGTTCAGCAGTAGTAGGAAATGTAATGGTGCAGCATTAAGTCATTAGGTTGAACAGAATCATAGCATGAAGAAGTCAAAAGTTATAAGAAACCAATCATCTGTCTCCATTTATAATTCTTTTTTATCCCTACACCAAGAGACCTGTCTGCCCAAGAAGCAGGAATCTGCACGTGTCCTGGATGTGACAGAGACACCAAAAGCTGTAAGTGAGAAATGTGCCAGTCCCACTGCTGTGAGGAAATTCCTAATCTCAAAAGAAGCTTGGACCTAATCACTGCGGACAATGTGAGGTGAACAGAGGCAGAAAATCAAGGGAAACAGTGGAGGAATCCATACACAGGTGTGGAACTATATCCATGAAGAATTAAACAAAAACAACATACATCCGTGCATATGTGTTCTCCAAGAATATGAAATAAGAACCAGAATGTACTCACAAAAATAGTTTCTTAGACTTTCCCTAAATGATGATTAAATCTAATGCTATAATCAAAGGAGTAGGGGGGACAACTTCTTTTCATATTTTGAAGATTATTAGTTAATTTCTCTCCAATAAGACTTTTCTGAAGTCCTTTTTTAGGATACTTGGGAATAAATCACAAATAATTGAAATAAGTGAGAACATACTATTTGAGCTACAAAATGAAAAGAAACATCTACTAGTTCCATTTATAAGTTGTTTTGCATAAAATCTCTGGATTAAAAACTCATTACATTCATTGACATATGATGTGCACATATCAAAATATATACATTCAAACCAGGGGATATGGCTGTTGAAAGTAGCATTTTAATCTGGGAACCAATTTTGCCTTTTGTTCTCATTTGTTTTCTTGTAATTTAATTTTTTTCCATTTTTATTGTTGCATTAGAATTGTACATAGTGGTGGAATTTGTTGTTTTATATTTGCACATACACATAATATGACAATATGATTTAGCCAATATCATTGCCTAGTAGTTTCTTTTGTTTTCTTGTAATTTTTATTTGATAGTGTGCCTTAATGAAAACTATTTTTAGTGTCTCCCACTCTTTAATTTTATTGAGCTTTTATTAATAAAAAAGTGCAAAGTATTAATTAAAAGCAATTACTTTATGAAGTAACCTTATTTCTGCTACAAAATATAGAATTATTAATTTTATTGTGATACAATATATGACAACGTTTACCATCTTAATGATTTTTAGGTGTACAGTTTAGTACTACTGAGTAGGTTCACATTGTGTAACAGATGGCTAGATTTTTTTCATTTTGAAAAAAGCTGAAACTCTATGTCCATTAAACACTACTTCTCAATGTCCTCTCCTGCCAGCTCTTGGAAACCACCATTCTATATCATGTGTCTATGATATTGACTACTTTTGATACTAATTGTAAGTGAAATCATGCAGTGTTTGTCCTTCTGTGGCTGGTTGTTTTATTTAGCATGTGTATTCAGAGTTCCTCCATGTGGTTCATAGCATATGACAAGATTTCCGTTTTCTTAATGTTGCATAATATACCTTTGTATGTATACACCACATTTTCTTTTTCCATTAATTTGTTGATGGACATTTGGTTTACTTTTGCATTTTGACTGTTGGAATAATATTGAATGAACATACATTTAAACACATACATATATATATTTGTATACATACATACATATTGAGTTTCTACTACATGCTATAAAAGAGTAAACTAAGTTCCTGCCTTTAACATATCTTGTTAAGTTGTGAACACAGAAAACATAGAAACAACTCAGAACATAGAAAACAACTCAGAAAACAAATTGTCTGAATAGGTCAATTTCAAATTCTTAGTTCCATGACAGAAATAAAGTAGGGAGATAAGATTGAGAGTCACTGAAGGAGCAGGAGGTAATTGGTTTGGGTTTTGTTGAGAAGAGAGTATACAGGAGATGGAAAGAAACAAAACAATTAACTATGCCAGAGTTTTGGGGACAGGATGTATCTGCACCAGGTAGTGGATAAGAATGCAGATCTCTAAGCATCAATGACTTTGGCATATTCACCACAACTGAGATCGGTGTATCTGGGGTTGAGCAAGGAAAAAGAAGGGTAGGAGTTAAGATCAGATAAGTAAGGGTCAATTTATGCTGGACTGTGTAGACCATGGAGAGCAGTTTTAATTTTAGCTTAACTATAATCAGAAGCTACTGCAGGAGGGTTTTAAGCCTTTCTGCAGAAATGAAATGATATGAGATGTATGTTCAAGAAATACTTTTGACTGTTGGACAGAGAATGAATGCATGGTTTACAAACAGAAGCAATGAGTCTGGAATGGGAATCAGGTAAAAGCTGATGGAAGCATAGATGAGGCCAGGATTCTACTTTGGGACCATACATCTTGCAAGGTAGGAGGTCGCCCAAATAATGCACAGTAAAATCAATGAAGGTAGAAAGCAATGGGCATATGTGACTTATTAGGCATACCAGTGCTTTACTAAATGAGGTTCGTGATTTCCCTTTGAGTTAAACTATGGATATCCCATTCTGAAGGTGATTTACAAATAATTGTCAAATTCATTTTTACAGAAAGATGAAAGAAGGAAAGCTCATTTAAAACAAATTAAAAGGACTTACTTTGTAAGTACAGTGATTGTATTTTTCACCTAAAATGACTGGAAGAAAAAAACTTTACAGGAAATTGATTTAATTGAAGCTATTGTTAGGCACTGCAAATATGTTTGGTTCATGCCACAGTTCCCAGAAATTTATAAATGGGTTCAGAATGTTGTTCAGGCACCAGAAAATAAACCTCCAAGCTATTTACTACCTCCATGATATATAAAGTTTGCAGTTTTGATTTTGTGTGATTATGTTCAGCAATGGTGACCTTTAGAGGCAACAATATTGAAGTGTAATGAGGAGATGTTTGATCACTGGTATACAATGAAGAGTTGGTGCTACTTCCCCATTTCTTCCTGGAATTCGTGAAATTCAACTGACAGGCTTTAACCTTTAGACTGCTGAAGTTATAAAATGTATAGGGATTTAGGCTGTTTATACAACACGTTAGATATATGAAATTTTTAGACACTGTAGCTTCCTTTATCATCTGGTAGAATGATTTTGTATATTTAATAATATCAGTCACTGGTAACCATGACAGGCTGCACTTGGGTATATCACAAAGTATATGAAGTCTAGGTTGATGAAAGTAGGAGCGGGGGTCATTGAGTAAAATAAATAGAAAGCAGGCATTCTCGCCAGACCAAGCATTTTCAGGATAGATGGATAATGCTCCTCTACCTGGGTTTCTTTTCTATCCAGGTTAGCTTAGAGGCTAGTGAGAGATAACCTGCAGATCCTGCTTGCCAAAAATTTCACTGAACTCAAGAATGTTTCAAATAAAAGAAAAGGGTTAGGTGCTAATGTATTAGAGGTTGTTATTACCAGGCATAATCTCCCTGATGTAATCAATGATGGAAATGCTGGGGAGAGAAAAAGGAAACTAATGAGAACAGAAGCTCAGGGTCTGTGGCCCCAATACTATTTGAATAACTCATAATAGTGAAGCAAGATTCCCTCACCCTGCAATTATTCCTAATTATTCTTTAAAAGTCATTTTACTATATCACTCATTTCTTGGCTATTGACAAAGAAAATTGACGGCACAATCAGCCTCTCCTGTGTACTACAGGTTTTGGTTTCTCTAGGTGGAAGTTTATACAGTATAGAATAAGTATGCCCCATTTCTGAACAAGCTCATGATTGGAAGCATATGTATTAGTGGTAGAAGCAATTTGAAAGGGGAAATAACATATCTTAGGTGCTAGTTTAAAAATTCACATTAAAAAGAGAGTGATTTGAGAATTAAATACAAAGTCTGTTTCTTGTTATTCATGTTATTCATTCGAGAATTAAATACAAAGTCTGTTTCTTGTTATTCATTCAATGTTCAAGCCTTTTGCCTGGTTGATGACATCATGGAATGAACACAAATATTCAGTGCAGTTAAACTTGAAGTTTCCAGATATGAGGCTGTCAGCATGGTCATTGGTTTCTAGGGCCAATGTTCTGAGAACATATTCTAATCTTTTTTTTTTTTTGTACCCCCAGGGATTCCTTGTCTTCATTAGCTTCATACCTTCCTCTAAATAAGTCATGGAAAGAAGGACTCTTAATATCAGTTCATGCTTTTTAATATGCAGTTAATTGTGAAGTATTCCAGAGAGCAGAACAACTCTGCAGAAGCAACCATATTTAAATTGGTTTTTAAATCTAGAGATTAGAGGAGAAATTTACTGAAGATGAAATAAATTTTAAGTGATCACAAGTCATGAAGTTATAGCTATTTAGGTAATTACATGAAAGAAGGAAATGTCAAAATGATGGAGGGTGGGGGCACCGTGTGAACAGAGGAAGATCCAGACCTCTGGTAGTGTTGTGCCGCCAAGGCCTGGTACAAGTTGTGGCACTGAGAGAGAATTCACTGAGGTAAGGGCAGAAGGGAAGGCACTGCAGGATCCTGACACCCACCCATGGCACTCCCACATGCCCAAATGCAGTGTCATTGTTTCTCAAACCTTTAAAGTTTATTTAGAAATTATATATTCAGATTTTTATTTAAATAGATATAACCTGGAAATACAAAGTTACATCATAGTTATTATAGAACTTGGGTTATTTATTTTTTTTAATCTTTAATTTTTTCATTTTTAATTGATACAATAATTGTACATGTTTATGGGTTCCAGGGCAACATTTCAATTACATACATACATACAATGAGTAGATCAGGGTAATTTGCATATCCATCATCTGAGATATTTACTATTTGTGTTGGAAACATTAAAAATTCTCACTACTTGCTCTTTTGAAATAAAAAGTTATTAGCAACCATAGTTACTTCACTATGTTGTACAGCATCGGGGGTGAAGGTATGAAAGATGGTGAAATGAGACAGACATCACTACCCTATGTACATATATGATTACACAAATGATATGAATCTACCTTGTGCACATAGAAATGAAAAGTTGTACCCCATTTGTGTACAATGAATCAAAATGCAGTCTGTAAAAATAAAAATATTTTTTTTAAAAAAGTTATTTCTCCTATTCAACTATCCACCTAATTACAGGTGGTTTATTTTATTCATAATCATGATAGGTAAAATAATATTTTTTACATTATTTTAAATTATATTGAATACTTGGTATGTACCAAGTACTTCACAAATTGTTATATTTCATTCTCACATTAGTCAATGAGAAAAATTCTTATATTGTCCTGCTTTATACATGAGGGAATCTAGCAATTTAAAGGTTAAATATTTGCCCTGGGTCACCAGGCTTCTATGAGGTGGTCCAGGGATTTAACTCAAGCTATCCAATTTCAGTGCTTATAAACAGCCACTGTGCTATATTATCAATGAGGCAATTATGAATAATTAATGTCTTATTTAGCTTGGGTTGCCACAACAAAATACCACAGACTGGGTGACTTAACAACAGAACTTTGGCTTATATACCTGGAGACTGGAAGTACAAGATCAAGATGCCCTAAGGGCTGGTGTCTGGTGAGGGTTCTGCCCTTGGGTTTAGGTGGTCATTTCTTGCTGAGTGATCACAGATGATATTCCTCATGCAAGAAGAGGGACAGAGAGCAAGTGAGCTCTCTGTTGTCTCTTTTTATAAGGACACTAATCCTATTGAATTAGGGCCCTTCCCTTATGAGCTCATTTCCTTTAAGGAAATAAAGTCTGAATATAGTTACATTGTGAGTAAGGGCACCAGTATATGAAGTTTTAGGGGACACAAACATTCAGTCCAAGAGATACTACAGTTATCTCTTTGATTTTCAAAAAAAGAGCTACTTGCCAAATTAACTATATCTTGGTCTGTTGTATAATAACCATTCGCACACTGCTTTTTTCCATCAGCTCATACAGAGACTGCTTCTAACTCCCCTCCAACCCCTACCTCCCTGCACAGGGCCTTGCCCACCGACTGCCAAGGAGACTGGCCTGCAATCTCCTTAACCAGCCCAGCTCACACACCTTTCCTTGCATGGAGCAGGAGGAAACTACGCACAGCACTTAAGTTCTCTTTGCACCTATTTTCCTTTGCCCTTCATTTCCCACAGTTCAGATACTCATCTCTCTAACTCATTATCTTTCATTTTAAAATCTATTTAACTCCCTTTTTAAACAAAATGTCATTCCCTATGTTCATATTACCTGTGAATCAAAAAAAGAAGCAAAACAAATCAAAATAAAACCCGGATATTAATCATGATGGACAAAAGAATGGGTTTTACTAAGGATAAACCTACTTTGAGGAAAAAATAAAGTCTAAAAACTGTTAAATATCATATCATTAAAGAACGTCTTGTGATGATAAGAAAAATATTCCAGAAATATATTTTAAAAAGCAGACTAAAACTTTAAATACATTGTTATGGTTTGGATGGGAGGTGTCCCCCTAAAGCTCACGTGTGAGACAATGCAAGAAGGTTCAGAGAACAAATGAGTGGGTTACAAAAGCCTTAACCCAATTAGTGAATTAATCACATGATGCGATTAATTGAGTGGTAACTGGAGGCAGGTGGGGCATTGTGGGCATGGCTTTGGGTGGGTATACATTTGTATCTGGTGAGTGGAGATCTCTCTCTCTGCTTCCTGGTCATCGTGTGAGCTATCTCCCTCCACCAAACTCTTCAGCCATGATGTTCTGCCTCATCTCGATCCCTGAGGAATGGAGCCTGCTGTCTGTGGATTGAGACCTCTGAAACTGTGAGCCCCCAGACAAACTCTTCCTCCTCTACAATTGTTCTGATTGGGTCTTTTAGTTGCAGCTGTGAAAAAGGTGACTAAAACATGCATATTACACTACTTTTCTTTAAAAGTATGCATGGGAAAACATTGGAACTACACGAATATATCCAAAGGTTAGCAGTATTTTCTTTTAAAAGCTTTTAGCCTTTTCCATTGTTTTTATTTATTTTTTAGATTTTTAAAAGAATTTTATGTATTTTTTTATTCTTCACTGATGTAAATTATTCTCCTTCCCCCCCCACCCCCCAGTGCTGGGGATTGAACCCAGGGCCGTGTGCTTGCTAGGCAAGCACTCCACCAACTGACGTATATCCCCAGCCTGTAAGTTATTCTCTTAACTGGAGGAAATGTTGAGAGATATAGGAAATTCAAAAGATGGTCAGAGAACTTATGAATTGAAGAGTTAGATAAAATTTATGAAGAAAATGTGATTTGGTTTGAATTTTGATGAACAAGTGCAGGTTATTCTAGGTTCAGGAAAGAGTTTGTTTGAGGAATGGCATGGAGTCTTGAGTTGCTGAACACAACCTGGGCTGGGGAGAAGTGCAAGACAGGGCCCTGGAAACCTGGTTTGGAGTTGGGTTACAGATAACCTCACACTGCAGTGAGGGACTGTGCCTGACTTGGGTATCAGAGAGGCTGGAGTCAGAGCATACTGGTAGCTCCAGAAAAGGGGATAGCTCATGATCATAGTAGTTTATGGGAGAGTCTTCTGATGGTAGCCTAGGATAGTAATTGGAAGCAGGGATAATATTCCTGAATTTTTACAAAGTAAACCTTGAAACGGTTCTTTGGATCTAATAAATTAGTATAGGGAGCAAGAGACTGAAAGCACATTTTTAAATCAAAACAGTTTGCTACCTGACTGAATCTAGAGATATTTGTGGGTCCTGGGTTTAAGGAATATTTTTTGGGTTCAAGAGCCTGGTGAATGAGAGTTGGTCATCCGGCAGAGGCTACAATCAGCCCATTAGTTAAAATCTCATGTAATGATGACTTGAATGGGAAGGCACTGAATTTGCTGCTCAAGTATGCAGAGAAGAAACCTAAGTCTAGGGACAGTTCTGGATAATATCTTCTTTTAAGGGGAAAGAGGAAGAAGCTGAGCCCTTGAGAAAGGGAAAATGCTCTCACAAACCAAGAAGTTTAGTTTCAGAGAAAATAAAATTGTACACACACACACACACACACACACACGCGCGCGCGCGCGCGCGCACACACACACATATGCAAATATTTAACCCTTGTTGAAGTCAATTTCTTGATCTGTAGAGTTGCACAATAGTTGCATAACAACCAGGACAAACACTGAGACCTCATTCACTCTAAATTGGGGTATAATCTGTAACTATATTGCTTAATTCTTTCTTTTAAGAATCAGTACATTAGAGGAAAAAGGTTACCTTTGTGTAACAAGGCTAAGTTAAATATTGTACTATTCACCTAATATTGCTGATTTCTATTGCTGGTGAGGGCTAGTTAGCATGCTGTGTACTGAAATTCTCCATTTTAGTTTTCTTTCTTAAAGAAGAAAAATGTTCTTGTCATTATGTAGGATTACTTACCTACTTTAACTGGGACTACTTTTTCAACTAAAGTGACCTAAGAAGAGATGGACTTTGATTATGAAATCTTGAAATGAGTGTCTCATAAAGTTTAATGAAGAATGAAAATTAAAACATTTGTACATTTTTGAAATAGTAAATATCTTTCCCACCCAGATGACTTTTTTCTTTTAGAACTTATCATACCATATTTGATATGTATCATTTTAGCAAATTTGAAGTCACACAACTATTCAAAATATTAGAACATCTTTATTTTTGGTTAGCAAAAATATAACTGCAACATTTTTGAGGGACTTATCTGGCTGAATGGATTTTGCTGACATTCCTAAAATTGTCTTCACACTCAGATATGTTTTGGGGGGGGAAAGCAAAATCAAGATAAATCTGTTTCAGATTAAAAGGATACTTGATATTGTAATTTTCTAGGATCTTCTACTTTGCACTATATTTTAAAAATTATTATAAAAAGATTTAATATGCATTTGTTTGTCATTGTGACTAATTTATTCCACTCACTCAACAAACATTTTTTGTGTATCCATTAAGCACTAGGTTCAATACTGATTTTTGAAAATATGTAACTGAGAACCCGACATTCATAATTTTGCTATTAAACAATGTATAATCAAAAGATAAAGGTGGATGTTACTCCTACTCATAAAAGAAAACAGCAGTAGTCTAATTTGGACTTCCCAGACAGAGAAAACAACAGGTTGTTTGGGAAAACAGTTCTGACTGAATTGTTATTTTTATTCCACCTGAGTAAAATTCTCATGAGTCAGGTGAAAAGAGACTAATATAACTTGTCTAAAATTTTCCACCTTTAATATACAGATTTTTCTACCTCTGATGAGCTTTACATTTGCTTTGTGTTTTCTTTTGAATTTCATGAATGTTATTTCTGAGATAAAAATGACTTAAAGAGTATTTATTCCAGCTCTCTCATTTATATAGAAATAAAAGAGTTTCAGTGAGTTGCAATGGATGGCTCAGTTTATTCAGTGTTGATTGATAATAGTAGGAGTCCAGGTTAAACCACTTTAGTTGAAGCTGAACCATGGGTTGGAATATTAATCCCAGTTGATACTTCTGGAGTACATTTTCCTTCAAACTTCTCAGTAGTCAACTTTTGCCATTCTAACTTGAATTTGTTGGAAACATAGACACTCTTCTTTTTAACCTTTTGCATCATTAGTGCTTCTTAGTCCATCTTTACTTCAATATACAGCTGCTCTTTTCCTTGATCAAGTAGCCATCTGATATGGAAGTTTGTTCAACCACATTATGTCTCAGCTTATTTCAACCATGAAATCCTATTAGTTTTACAAAAAGGTGACAGAACACATAAAAAGTTATCAAGATAGAATATTTAGTGTGCATAATAGCTAATTAGAGAAGGCAATTCTTCGTCAATTGAAAGTGGACCTTTTCCTAGGATAGTAATTTGTAGAAACTAAGATTCTTCTCTTAGATACATCAACAAAAGATGTAAACATTTGCCTTAGTATAAATCCAATGTTTTTGAATTTATACTGTGTCTGATTGTTAAACTAATAAGAGAAATCTCACCATGACATAGAAGCTGTCTTAGGTAAATTTTTCTAAATCATTTTCATAGCTTTAAAATTGAGGCAAGATGGTATTTCACCAGTAAGTTGTTATCTTTCATTAGAAAAGTAAGAGGAAGATCTAAGAGAGAGAAAACTTTTATTTTTCATTGGAGAGGTAATGTATTGATCATGACTTTTAGGAGTAATGATTATATCCTTGGTTTTGTTTGGTAACCTCTGTTACCACTTGAAAATCTCTGTGTTCAATTAGAAGAACAATAAGCAACATGCTTTAATACAAACAACATTTAGCTGCTGTAGCTGTTCTTTACTATTTTATAAACAATTGTCTTTTAATGAAACTGCAATAGATTGTTCACACACCCACTCTCAAATTCTTGTGTTGAAATCCTAATCCCTAAGGTGATGATATTAAGAGGTGGAAAATATTGGTAGATGTTCAGGTAATGAGGAAGAGCCCTCATGAATAGAATTAGCCTCTTATAAAAAGTTCCGGGAGAGCTTACCAGTCCCTGCAAATGTGAAATTATAGTGAAAACGCAGTCATTGAAGAAGGACACTTGCAAGACTCTAAATCCGCCAGATTCTTGATTTTGGCCTGCTCAGACTGTGAGAAAGTTCTATTGTTTATAAGCCACCCCATTTATGGTATTTTGTTATAGCTGACCAAATGGACTAAGACAGAAACAATAAATGATTATTCTAGTTTCAGATTGCCAAACTTCATGTGAACATTTATATACAAATGTGAGTTTTCTGGCATTGGAATGGTAAGAATTTCTTGTGACTTCTAGTAGTACCTCTATAACAATTAGAAAAAAAAAAACACACACACACACACTTAATTTAAAATTGATTTCCTCCTTTCTATTTTATCACTTCCTAAGATACGACCTTAAATCATACCCAAAGTCCATACATGAAAAGACAGATGTCATACCAGAAGTTTCAACTGTCAACTTCTGCTTAAAGGATCTTTAATAAAACCGTCATGTTAAGATTGTGAAACATCTGACAAAATCACTGGCCTGAAGTTGGAAACAAAGTATTAATCAAGGCAGTCCCACTGTGGCTTAATAATCTCAATGACAGACACTTCTTGGCAATCAAGGATCCTCTGATGATCATCTAATCAAATAGTGCTAATTCTATCTCACCATTGCTTTGGTTGAGCTGAACAGAGAAGAGGACTCATCCATAACCAAAAGATTCAACAGCACCTTGAAAATCAAAGGAAAGTGCAGAACAAGTGGTTCTGACTTTGGATAGTATTATCAAGTAGCAGAAAACAAAATAAAATGAATAACAACTTTTGCAGAGCTGAGAAGTCTCAAAATTTCCTCGTTCCAAAAATTCAATAGCATGACAACATTGAAGGAGTCTAGCACATTGAAATCTGAAATCTGACTTCCCTTCCTCATGAAGGTGTGGGTATTAATTTGGTTAATTTCTAATGATCATCCGTAATAACTTACAAAAGAGTTTGAATAATGAAACAATGTAAAAAGAAATTTGGTTCCAAAAATAAGCCTTTCTAAGACAGAAAATGTCTTAAAAACCTGCAGTATTTAGAGGCTTAATTAGTATACTGGGTCATTATGACATCTAGCTCGTTTCATTACCCTCCTAATGTATTATTAGTTGGCAGTTAAATACTGTCTGCTGGGACCTAAGAGTTTTTCCTCTTGTCTTTCTGGTCATACTTATTGCCTAGGCCGACAGCTTACCTGTAGTGAGAAAGAAATGGAACACCAATTAGAAAGCTTTCAGCCCAGCACCCATGGAAAAGCCAAAAGCTGATAAAGGTCAGCGTGAAATTTGAATGACAGGGCTAAAGTCTTTTACTCATAATTTTGTGTTTGCAATAGAATTCAGAGCAATTCACAGCCTTAAAGGCCTTAAGTGAGAACAGCAATTAATTGTAATGAATAATCTGACAAATCTGGTTGACATATGGCTGCTAATGCCCTCCTTTCTAGTGGGAGCAGTGGAGGGATTAGATTAACTCAAATGAAATCTGGGACCGCCATGCCATCTGCATGTTCAGTAGGAAACGGTACACGTTAAATGGTGAGTGGGTAGATATCTGTCTTGTACTCATCTCTCTCTGAGCCCTTGGCAGATCTGGGAATAGCAGTTTTATTACTGCACCAGCTGCCTGTCAATAGAGTAATACGAGAAAGGCATAGAGTACAACCTAGAAAGCTAATATACCACGAAGCTGTTAAAAATTAACTAGATACAATTAACACGGATTTCTAAATTTCTCTGTTTATACAATGCATATTTATATTTTGCTTTTTGGCTCACCCTGTTGAATATTCACTAATTATTAAACAATATCATTTCCATCTGCACTATTTGTATGTTCTACTTGGAAAGGCAAGTGGCAGGTGAGATGGGATTTCATATATTTTTGCAAGTGCATAATACTTTCACTTTTCCATTATTTTGAGAGTCTTGTAGAGAATGATTAAATGAAATCCACAGTTAATCCCTAAACTCATTTAGAAAGTCCCCTTCTCCTTCCTTAAAATTCCTCCCCAACCCTTTTGTTTAACTCCAAAGTTACCAAGTAGTGAGTTGGAGTGAACTGGGCTTTCCTGTCTTTGGCCTTTGTGCTTCCTCTAGTGAAGGAGGTGGTCATCAGAGGTGCAAACAAAAGTAAGAGAGAATGCTTGGGCAACGTGATAGCTTTCTGTACCATCAAATGCCACGGGTTTCTGCTGGGGGAGGAAGTCCAAAGCACACTCCTCCTCAGCTTTTAATTCGTTCCATCATAAAGCCAAATTCCTTCTTGATCTTGCTACTTCGCTGAGTGGAGTTTACTTTTTATTTTACTTGAATACCTTGTATTACACTTCAAGGCTACACTTTTATTTGAGTAAACAAGCAGTAGAAACCTTTCCTTCAGGGTGTGAGCTAAATCCCTGCCCGACTTGCTCACTTCCATTTAGATCTCCGTTGCCACTGCCAGTTATTAGTCGCTGGAGAATATAGATCCTGAAACCTCATTCCACCTACTTCTCTTTATGGGCTTTTCACTTGATCAAGTTCAATCCATACAAATCTTGTGTGCTCAGAAAGAAAACAAACAAAAATTTTCTTTCTGAGTCTCTTGTCACTCACAATCTCTTGGAGGCTTCCATGGAACAAACTGTTCTCTGATGCAGATTAGCTATTTCTCCTTCCTATCAGAACTGCCAATCCATCCCTGTTTTACAGGGTGGGGAGTGACTTCTAGTCTCCCAACAAATCAGTACTACTTGACAATGCTCAGATTTGCACCCAGCAGCCTTGTCTAAAATGAGCATTTCTAATCGAGGATGAGTCAGGGAGCTCATCTTCCTGTTGGCAAGCATGCAAAAAAGTCAGAACATTAAAAGATGAAATTCCCACTCTGGAAACGTCAGCCAGAATGGCTAGGTTTTCTTACACTCTCATCTGTGGGATGACAGTGGAATGACAGCATGGGAAGCAGTGGAACGACAGTGGAAAAATTACTGCTCTATTTCAGGAAAACTGAAAAATCCTGACCTAATGCTATGTGATCTAAAGCAAGACACTTAACCTCTCTGGACTTTAGCTTTCCATGACATTGATTAGGATAGACATTTTCTGTTTCTCCTTAGTTAGTAGCCTACTACTAATAATGAGATTACCATTTCTTTTTTCTTTAAGGAGTCCAATTACCATCTCTATCTTATTTTAATGTTCTAGAAATATTAAATTTGTTTAAATTATCATACTTAGTAATGACATATGCTAAGAATTATCCTGGATCTTCATAACTTACTTATGGTTAATAAAACCTAAACCTACAGTGTTGTAAGGGAAACTCCAACTTCTAAGCAGTCTTTTCATTTGCCTCCAAGCAAGAGATCACTTAGCATAGCAGAGAAAAGGGAGGCCACTTCAAAGGTGATGAAAGGGGGTGAATTTTTCAGCCTTCATTGGTAATACCATCCAATGCATCCTTAATGGGAAGTTATTTTATTTCCTAAATACAGTGTGAGCCTGTCAGTTTTTTCCTGTCTACATGAATAATAAAGGAGCTGTTATCCATAATGGCTGAACTGTGCTGTGTTTATTCCACTAATACTATAGATATGCTTGCTGTCCTTAACAATTAGCAACTAGGGTATCACAGGAAATCATTACTCTGTAATCATTTGAGTTTTTTTAAACATGTGTAGTTTCTAATTATTCAATGTGATGATTGAAAATTGAACCTATCCTGAACTATAACATAAAATATTTAGGGTAAGACTAATACCTTCCTAGTTTCCTTCTTGATGAGAATAGTTTTGGGATGACATTTTAAATGTATAGACACTTCATGGGTAGTGTTAGGGGTGGTGCTTAAAACATTTAATTTGCCTGGTTGTGGAATAGTTGAAATCACACCATAGGATCAGGGTGGGGGTGGCGTGGTGTGGTGGTTTCCTGGCTGAATATCAATGATATTCTATGTGAAAATTGCAATTGTTGGAACTAGAGATGACTTCTACTGTTTCCTTCAGTACTCAGATTGTGGGAATTTTGAACTTCAGCCACAACAGTAGTTCTCAAAATTGTGGTCCAGACCCAGCAGCTTCAGCATCACTTGGGAGCTTGATAGAATGACAGTTCTCAGGCTCACCCTAGACCCACTGTATCTGAAATTCTGAGTGTGGGGCCAGAAAGCTGTGCTTTGAAGTGTGCACCAGGAAATTCTGATGTGTGCACAAATTTGACAGCCACAGCTTTAGATGACAATTCTTTGACTTCCTATTTCACTGTAGAGCATTCTCTCCTATTGAAGAAAGAGGGAGAAAAACGAAGGGAAAACAACAAGTAAATAAAATAAGGAGGGAAAGGAAAAGATGGGAGGTTAAGTAAAAAATACAAACTTGCTCTCACAGGGTGGTATACGACTAAGAGCAATGGCCCTAAGGGGCCACTGATCCCTAGGGAAGCCACAAATCAGCTTTGAATTCCCCAAATCCAGAAGGGAAGCCATTGGCAGTGTGAAGTCTTTTCAGGTCGATTTTGTAGGTTTTTCCTAACCAAAATTTCTGCTGGAGACTTGGCTCATTTTATTTTTTTCTCTCCTAGCTGATTATAGAGATCAGTGGATCATCACCTGCATGTAAAGACAGCTCGAAGTCTGGCCCTTCCACACTGCGCACGTATTCATCAGTTGCTCAGCTTGGACACCAACTGTCTTCATGCCTCCATTCAGGTGTAGATGCAGACAGCCCCACAATCATTTTGCTTATGTCTTTCTTCCCACTCAGAGAAGAGTCCTCATTTTTTCTGCCCTTATGTTCAGAAGGAACCTCTGTGATTTGTCGTTCAATTGTTCACCGGACTCTCAGAGACCTTTGTATTTGCTGTCTTACCAATTTCCCTTCAGTCTTCCTTCACGGGCACCTGGATTTTAAAAGACAGTACTTTTCTTCTGAAACGAGACCAAATCACTTAACCTAAGCAGCCCTTTCATCACTGGTCCTTTTACACCTCTCATTAGCTGCATTGAACACCTACATTTGTATTTGAAGGGAGGGTTGCTTCTTATGTGATGGACTTTTATATCAGGATCATGCTGGGTTCAGAAAACTTAAACCAATGGATCATGATCACACCCTGATTAACTATATCTCCTTGATGTCCTTTAATACCTCTGTGTCTTATACAGTTTTGGTTTTCACTAGTTTTGAGTTATAAAATACTCCCCATAAGCCTTATTAGGTTGGACACAATTTTGGACACTTTCTCAAGGTATTAAAGCAATGCCCCTCTTAATTTGTGTCTTTTGTCAATTTAATGAGCCTACCTACATGTCTACCACTCAGTTAGTTGATGAAGATGTTCCAGTAGTTGAATCATTCATTGTCTGGCACAGCCTTCCATGTTTCTGCTCTGTACCTGGCGTTGTAGGATCAGGATCACATTGTTAAAGTGATGAAGAGAATGTGATGAAGTTACTAGTTGTTACCTTACACTGCCAGGTTTGTCCCACAGAATCAATGGAGACAGTTCAGTCTGTTATTTGTTGCTGTTTATGGGATTGCATTGTTCTTATGGGATTGCATTGCTCTTTAATAGAGGCTTTTAAACTTTGTGGCTGTCTATCAGACATTTAGAAAGTTCTCTGTTTCTCTACTGTTGTACACCCAAAGAAAATAAAATCATCCAAGCTGATCATGTAAAGCCAAAAGAAGCCTTTATTTTAGCTGGCCAGCAACGACCTCCCTTACGCCTAAAAGTGGGGTGCTGGGAAATCTCTGTTAATTCTGTTGTTGCCAACTTTTATAGGGTGCAGGAAGGAATTAGGGCAGGGCTATAGGGCAAGGGAGGGATTAGGGTTGGGCTATAGGGAAGGGGGATTAGGGTGGGGCTGACTCTCCTGATGGCACTGGAGAATCTTTTTGGGAAGAATAACACTATATGCTACTATTTAGGAATTTTTTTTTCTCAATTTCAGTGATTCTCAATCTAGTCAAAGACAGAAACTTGGGTAAAACTTTTGTCTGCTTTTTAGTGGTGCTGGGTAAAATCCAGTAGACAATAGATTTAATGTACTCAGTTCATGTTGATAGACTAGATGTTTCCTGTCTCAGTTTCCTGTCCTGAAATTTGCATTCATTGTATTTGTAAAGATGGAGGAAAAAGAAGCATTATAGTCTTTTTGGCGCCATCTATTATCTGCCTCTTTCACCCATTTTATAAAGGATGCATGTTCTCTTTCATTTTTCCCATTCACCTCTTGAAATCCTCAACTTCACTTGACTCTGCCATAAAGTCCTAGAAAAAGTATATAGGAGTTTGAAAGGCAAGCAGTTCCTACAGCATTTTAATACATTTCAATTCTGCAGCACAATGAATACTGACAATATAATAGAGACTTTAAAAACAAAGGTAAAGCAAACTATGAATGCAGTAAGAATTTTTAATTTCACTAAACTCAGCAGGTGTAAGGAAGCATTTTCTTGCATACTAGGCCTAGCAAATCATTATAAAATTGAAGAATTTAATCTACTTGTATAACACTTTGAATATGCATCAGGTTTTAAAAATGTTATTTCAAAATTCAACTTTTGAAATAAAATACTTTTGAAGATATGTTCCTTATAGACACCTACATATTTTAAAAATATGTTTTAGATTAGTAAGATTTATTTAAAAATCTGTCTGCAACTTACAAAGTTTATTTTTTTCTTAGATGGTTATAATAAACTTACCAGATCAAAGAATTGCATCCTTTTATTTTCATATCTGTCACCTGGGTTAAGAATTATGCTTAGTTTAAGAACTGCAAACAATACTACTACTTCTAAATTTATTTTGTTAATGAAGCCACTACATAAATTTAGCACTTTTTAAAAATTAATTGCTCACACTGAAAAGGGCTAAATTCAGAATAACTCCCTGTTTCAAAGACCTAATTGCCAAGGACCTAGCCTTAATATTAACTAGGATAATTATTATGCAAAGCATACCCACCCAGAATGTTTGCATAGCTATCACAAGCGCTTTCATAAATGATGCTTTAATTAGTCTTAATTAGAATTTGTTTAAGTCAGCAGGGAATGCAGGGCCCGTGAAATGATGTATGTAATAAGCATCAGGCTCACTTTTTACTTGGGGAATAGAGCTGACAAAATCACATCACGTTAAATTGATTCAGTCAGAATTAAAATTCTTATGGTATTAATTAAATGGGGGATCTCATTAGCAGGCTGCAGGGTGACGGAACGACTCTTTGGCGACCAGATGTGAGGGGAGAAGCACGGAAAGATTGTACCATTAGACCAAAAGTCATCTTATCTTATATAGAGACATGATGACATTCAGCATGGTGTAACACTGTCCTCCTACCTAAGCACTGTTAAGACCCTAGGAATTTTTTTTTTTTTTTTTTTTTTTTTTTTGGTCATTTGACGTCTTCTAGCTTCTTGTAGGTCAGTGAAAATTCTGAGTATCCAGAAACATCCTTTTCATTTGAGAAACCAACTTAGTCAACTTGGGAACCAATAAATAATTAAAATAGATAAATGTGGCTCTTGTGATTTAAAAATCTGTTTTATTTTATGGCATGGAATTCATTGAGGAAATATAGCTAAGGTCCTTTCTTCATTTCTTACTTACATTTCCTCTTATTGATTCAATGAAAACAGAAAAAAAAAAACCAAAAAACAAAAAACTTCTGTTTAGTTAAAAAAGAAAAAAAAAACTAATAGGGTATCGATTAATGAATTCACAGAGCCACTGGTGATTTTTCTCCTTTCTGCCGTGTGATGAGGAAAGAGGGCATGCTACTTGTTATTTATAAAACAGTTTGGAGTTTGCAAGTCTAGTCATGGATGGATGATATTTACTTCCAATTAGCATATGTTTTGTGAATGGCAAGGGGCATATGCTGTGGCTGAGCATATTTTTGGTCAATATTAACAATTTTAAGGCTTTGGTTTCATTCCTTCCAGCATTTGTAAAAATGAATATTTTTCTTATAAATGCTGAATGAGTAGAAAAATTCCGAGGCTAAACTTTCCTATTAAGAGACACTGAGTTAGACAGCTGATATTTAACCAGAGAGGAAGCGAGTCTTATTATTCCTAGGAAAACAGGGGCTCTTTGGACACATAGCCAAATCTTTAAAAAAATAAATTAAGAAAGTTAACTTAATAGTTGGTAGAGTTGAAAAGTTGTATAAAGTCCAATATCTACTGTGGGCTACCATCCATTAGGGGATATTTCCTTGGATTTTGGCTAGCAGATTTCTTCCATATTTTAATTGTGGAAAATATCATTAAGTGAGATTATAGACTATGGATAAACTGTTTTTCAGGAAGAGATACAAGTTTGCTTCCAATTAGTACTCTTTAAGTTTCAGTCTCGAACATCATTTTAGTTTCTCCGGTATTTTTAGTTTTACTGGAAGTAATTTCGTGTCCTGGCATTTTCTGCTCCATTTAGACGTTTTATCCTCAAAATGAGGGATGGGGATTTAAAGGCACAATACATGTTGCTGAAAAAAAAAAAACAGTTTAAGACTGTCTCACTCAACTTTGAAATGTTTTGTATGTTTTATATTTTGACTAACTCTTTCACCTCTTTCTGATGGGTTGCTGAGAGTTTCAGTAAGACATAACAATAATGACCAGCCACACACATCTCAAGAACATTAAAAAAGAAGTCAAAACATACTATATCAATGCCTTTTCAGCCAAGTGTAACATGAAAATACACTTCATGTTACAGCCATCCACTTTTTAAAAACCTCATTCTTGAATTGGTTTAATGAGGACAAAAACTGATCTAACTTTGGGCCATTTCCTTGACAACCTGAAGAAAGAAAACACAAGTTCATTCCGGGTTGATCCTGTTTGCAAAGATGCTGTTTTGCAGAATAAACAGTATGGAGCTTAGTTCTTTAGCATTTTTAAACACAAAGTCAAGGGACTTGTTCTTCAACGGTGTTACCTAGCATATGCCAGATAAACCAACAACTGTCCTGGTGACAGGGCATTTTGCATATCAGTAACTGAGTAAACACACATATTAAGATGATCTGCTTTGAAATGAATTCTGTGTTGGATCCTAGGAATTTATATGAGGTCTACTTGCCTCAATGTTCTTCTATAGACTATTTTGGGCTTTAAGTTTTTAAAAAGATGTCCAAAATGATAATCCTGGTTTGGTGCCACAATCAGTCATGAGTGGAAAAAGCCCCAACACATCCTATTTAGGAAACTGGCTTTCTCATGGCTATTTTTCTTCTTGGAAAAAAACATATTTATTTTATAACTATGCCTGGAGCCAACTCCTGTTTTCCTTGCCTTTAGCAACAGACAAACCTCTACTGAGGCTTTTTTCAGCCTAAAGGAATATAATAAAAAGGTTACATAAACATTCAGAAAAATAAATTAATAACCCCAAGCTTTCAAAATGTGCTGAAGCAGGACAGAGCTATGTGGAATGCGATGGTTTTAAGTTTGATAAGGCCTGCTGTTCAATAGTAATTAATAACTCCTTCATGAATTGAATGAATTTCAACTTAGAAACATCTTGCTACCTGATAAGGCTAGGGTACGCAGAGACATATTTTGCATATTGGTTTCTCCACTTAGAGCTCTGAGACATTTGGGAGATCACAAAAACTTTACATGAAGAATGAATGCTTGGATTTTTCCCCCTGCTGTACTCCATGAGGCAAGGACCATATATCTGACTTTGCCAAAGTCTACAACATATCAATCAATACATTTTGTTGAATGAATAAACATAAATCGAAACAACCTTACTTACATACTATAATAACGCAAGAAAAATAAAGTTTTATATTTATCAGCTCTCAGCTCATTTGTTGAGAGTAGTTTGTGACAGAGGAGGAGAGGAGAAACACCAGGTACTCACACACAAAACACATTTTTTGAAGTGATGGAAGAATAAAAAAAAGGGTACCAAGAGTGGCTCCTGAGGCCTGAAGAGATGTCTTGCTCGCTGTATAATTTTGTCTACCTCGAGCTCAGGAACGCTTCTGAGCTCCTGTTACAAAATGTAAAACAAAGGAAAATTTGGAAAATAGAGATATTTGTCTTGTTACTATACTGCCCACTGGGAGTAATTAGTTTATTCAAACATTATCTTCAAAACTTCTCTTGATATAAAATTAATCTTTTAAGATGATATGGCTAAACTCTCTTTCTACAGTAAATTAAATCACAACAAGGAATAGGCAAAAAGATTTTTAAAAAGTTAGTCATGCACATGTGATTCCTGAAATATGGCAAACAAGACTGGGAAAAATCAATTTTGTTTGAGAGTTTTAAGCTGCACCAGAAACCATGACATTGTCTGTGTGACCTGAGGTTAAGTCCCTGATTTGCCATCACTTCCACTTTTGTTAAGTGGTCAGAAACAGCCCTTGTCCCTGAGCTCCTGGGGCTTTCATAAGAGTAATAAGGTGCTGCTTTATACTGCACTGATGTTCTTAAGAATAGGGCCAAATAAGAAGGCGGCAACACAAGCAACACCTGTAGGCCCACCTAATCAGGCAGAAGGAGTACCAGATAAGCCAGGACAACATAGCACAACCCCTTCTTAAAAAAAGAAACAAAACCCAAAAAAAAAGCAAAAGAAGAAGCCCGGCGAGGTGGCACACACCTGTAATTCCAGCACCTGGGAAGCTGAGGCAGAGGATCGCGAGTTCAAAGCCAGCCCCAGCAACTTAGCGAGGCCCTAAGCAACTCAGTGAGACCCTGTCTCTAAATAAAATACAAAATAGGGCTGGGGATGTGGCTCAGTGGTGGAGTGCCCCTGGGTTCAATCCCCAGTACCAAAAACAAACAAAAAAACAAAAGAAGGTTTTTATTTCCTAGTACCACAGACTCTACCAGCTATTGCATTCTGTTTTTCTTATATCCCAGTTAAAATTTTCAGGTACTTTGCATTATTTGTTTGTCTCAGACCTCCAAATCTCTCTTAACATGTAATTCTTTCATGAAGTGTTATTAACATAGTTTTCTAATATGACCTAGGAATTTTGTGAGGAATGTGGATTATAATAACAAGGGACTTAATTTTTGTTTGCTGATGACTTTCAGAGCCCACCCCTTTTTCTTTCCCTTCTGCCCATAGCTGTTTTCTCCATGCCTGCCATGCTTGCTTTCTCCTTTGGCATTGGTGAGAACTTTGAACCACAACAGCTCCAACCGGTGCACATGGGACCCTCACTCAGCATCACTCCTACACTACCTTCAATAAGTCCCCAGGGCAGACTCCTTTCCCTGCTCTATTACAGCCATTTTAAGACTAGCATGGGAGCCAGACCTGCTCTCCCCAGAGAGTTTCATTATGAAAATAAATCTTGCATTCGCTTTTGGTGTGTGTGTGGTATCATCAGTTTTCACCTCTGAACCAATTCTTGGGGGCGGGAACAGATCCAGCCCCCTTGGCAGGATGATCCCACTGCCAATTAAATGTGTGTCCTTGCCACAGATGGAAGTTCACACTAAAACATGGAGGATAAAGATGTGTTTGTTTGTTTGTTTTAAACACAATGCGCTTTTCATCTGTGATTTCTTTTAGAACCCAGAAGCCCTGTGGATCAACAGCTTTGTAATAGACTGAAAAAGAACTAGATATTGATATGACTAAGAATATCAACAGCAGGGACAGAGGTTAGGATGAAAACTTGAAGGGCTATCAAGTCCCATTTCTTCAGGGCACAAGTTGATCTCCAGCTGGGATCAGAAATTTTCCCTAGTGGTGTAGCGCTGCCTAATTAGCTGCATTAGGGAAGACTCAGCCTTCTCTGAGCGCTGGCCACAGTTGGAGACAGGAAACTCACCTACTTCACTGGTAAGGCTGTAACACTTAATTAAT
The DNA here is from genome assembly GCA_020662805.1 of Glaucomys volans. Classification (NCBI taxonomy): domain Eukaryota; kingdom Metazoa; phylum Chordata; class Mammalia; order Rodentia; family Sciuridae; genus Glaucomys; species Glaucomys volans. Next base: position 128,997 of record JAJEJO010000560.1, on the reverse strand, counting down.
TAATGGTTGCAGCATATTTATGATCTTGGCATAAAAGGGCTATAGGAGAGAAAGTATTTCTATATTCCTTCTATTGCTACAGGGAAATGTGCCACATGGGCAAATTAGCAAATACAGATTGAAATCTATACCCTGCCAAATTGATAGATTGCAAATAACTTCATAAATTTTTTTCTACCATTTTTAAAAACTTGGGTCAGTTTTGCAAAATTTATTTATTTTTACTTTAAGATGGGAAATAGCTTCAAGGTATAATTCCATATTCATATTACAGCACAAACTAATTTTCCATTACAAGTGGAGGTAAAGAGAAAAATGGAGATTCTTAATCCAGTAATGAAAACATATACTATCCATATAGATGAGGACTCAAAGTAATGAGGATAGACCTGAAGGAAATTAGGAGACAGATCTATCTGAAATTTAACTCAAAAGAAACTTCTTTGGATTTTTCACAATAGGAAAATAGAAATAACTCTACTGGAGAAACAAAGAAGAGTAGAGACAGATCCAATCCCAGTTCTGGATCAGTACCAAAGTCAAGCAGATAAATCATGTCATTGGGAAACACCAAAAGGAGAAATTAGGCACTGGTTTTTGGTACATGAAATATTTGTAAGATGGCAATTAGAAATCTAAATAGAAAAGGTAGTCATTATTTCATGTGAGTTTAGATAATACTGAAGTTTTTTCTTCTTATGAGTTCTCCCTCAAATGTCTTATCTCCTATATAAATCCATCCTGAAATTGCAACTACCGTGTCACTGTGGTAAATACAGAAAGAGAATATGATTTCCACTCACTTTCTTCTCACTTCTCACTAGGAATAAAGCATGGAAAAGATACTTATTCTGGTATACTTCAGGGGATTCAAACTCACTAATACTAGAAAGTAACTGCATAGGCAGAGAGACCCCCCTCCATACTGTTTATCTACAGTATGGAGCACAGTGGATAAAGGCTCAGCAGAAGATGGCTTTAGAGAAAATGATGGGTATGGGGAGAAAACCCATACCCATACTTTTCTAAAGTGCCAAGACAATTACCGCTTGCACTTGACCTTCTCCATTTTAGTAAGCAGTAGTAGTAGTAGGAAGAAAATGCCTAAACAAAAGCTTTGCAGAAAGAAGACTTGAGTCTGGTAAGGAATTCAGCTAGAGCATAACCGATGATCAAGATGGTTTCCTCATCTCAGGACGCTCACTGCCACTGGCAGTTCAGGAAGCAGTTAAAGCCTATGCAAGACAATGCTGTCATTTGTTTAAAAAAGATTTCTTGTCCCCTTTTGCATTTCTAAGATTCTATCTTCATCAAAAAAAGATGAAGCTGATGAAATAATCTGGCTTTTCCAGTCAAAAACTCTCTTCTAAGTGCACAGGAAAAGTTTGAAGCATAAAGTTTCTACTACCAAGGGAAGTATTGACCCCTGAAAACCCTGTCCATTTCCACCATATATTTGATTTAGAATCCTTTCCTATTTATGTTTGCACTTGTCTAAGTCTCTGTGTTTGTCTACATATTGTTCATTATGAAAAAAGTATAAAACATTTGTATATGTAACATATTATGTATTTATGAGGATATCATGGATATGCATACACATATGTCTCTTTGGCCCAGTTAAAATTCAGGAAATGGTTTCTGCATCTTGAACAAAGTATGTATGTTGGAGGTCATTTTTGAAGTTTAGATTGAGAAGACTCTGTATAGTGAGAATTTTCTATATTTGGGGAAAGAGAGCAAGAAATAAAGTGAAATATCCAACCAACCTACAGTACTATGGGTAATCCCACAAATTTCTGTCAGACTTATTGGATAACCTTGCCTCTTATTCTTCATACTTATGGTTTGAAAGTATTTGGTACTGTATCAAATAATGTCGGGTCAGTATTCAACTTTGTTGCCAAAAAATATAGGGAAAAAACAGAAATCCAAAAGCATAAGGCATGAAAAGGAAAAGTAGCATAGACCAGCACCTATATTTTATTGTCTGTGGTTCAAACCTATTAAATTTGTGTCATCAGCATTTGAGAACTCATGAACCCCTATGCCATGTAGGTTTTGGTGGTGGAATGGGTCAACACCACAATGAGGTAATAGTGTTGATAAGAAGTGAAAACAGGAACATGAGATATTTAGGGCTATTACTGAGATAAGGGAACTCAGTAAAAGAAAGCAAGCTAGCAGGGAAAGACACTAATTATGGGGTGGTAACTAATTGAGAAAACGCCACTTTGCTAAGCTTAGTTCTGCAAATGAGAATTGGATAAATAATAAATAACATCCTTCAAAGACCTTAAGAGACCCACAGCTATTAATCTATGGATTAAGCATTAAATATTTGTGAAGGAAAGACATGGCTCTTACCTTCAGGGAATTATAACCTAGTTAGGGAGTAAAGATACACAGAGGAACAGTTAAAGTCTCTAAGGCATTAAGTGATAACTTTTAGATAAATCTGATGTTTCCAAATTAGCTTACACTAAAATCCATGCATGAATTTTAGTAGTTGGGCAATTCTACTCCCCCAAACTCTACCACATGAATCAGGCCATAAACCTAGCCATCATTCCAGAAAAAGAGAAAAACCACATGAAAGTCCCAGAAAGTTGCTCAGCTGCTTATGAATTGTTCATTCGTGTTTTCTGTTCCAGCTTTCTCATAGATGTCTGTAACTCGTGAAAACTACTTCTTGTAAACTTCGCTTCTTTAGTGGCCACCAGTGACCCCTGTGAGATTACAGCCTTTTGAATGCCAGCATCATCTTTCTACTGAGAGTGCAAGAAATGTGCCAAAGTTTGCAGACCAGTTGGAGAACAGACATTCTCCCTAAATGTATCACTCAGGGCTGCTTCAGGTCCAGAATGGCACTATTTGAATTTTAAGCAACCAAAAACCCATTCTTGAAAGTGTCTCTTTAAACTTTTGGTTCAAACTCATGATGTAAAGATGAGGAAACTTACACATCCACATGAGAACACACTCAAGGCCATTGTTTTTATTTTGTGTTATTTTACGTATCTATCTCTGAATCCTAGGGGCCAGGTACTTTCCTCACGGTAGAACTCCCATGTATGCCAAAGTTTACAGAATAAATACTGCTTCTGTGGAGTGGGGTCATGTTTCATCCTCTACTCTGCTTCTGCTGTTCTTGGAATCAGCTCTGTGCTGAGCTCTTGTGATGTGGCAAAGGAATTCAGAAGGGTGAAAACTTTCTCTAGCCTGGTTTGACAGAACCAGGGAAGGATTAACCTCTGGCACTTCACCTTTGCCATCAGGAAAAGTGAATAAATCTAACATAATTTTTCTATGAACAGATATGAAAATACCTAAGTGAACCCCACCCTTGTTCCCATCCACAAGAATGGGGTTCTAATTAGAATAAGATATATCCCGTGCTTGTATAATTTTATCAAAATGTCATGTATAACTAAGAAAAACCAATAAAATAAAAATTTATAAAGATCATTAAATCCTATGGGAGAGAAAAAAAGGAAGATCAAAATGGCTTTTCAGGTAAGAGTGGTATAGTGAATGCTATTGTGTACCCCACGTTCTTGCTTCAGGACACAAGTACTCACTTCTTTGGATGCCAGGAGAGTTGGCTGCTAGAATTCATAGCTGAGCCCTTGTCCAGGAATTGCCCTCATCACAGGGGATCTTTGTCACCCAATGGCATGGTAACCTGTGCCCGACCACTAGGTAATGTGAATATAACAAAGGCTAGCCCCCTGGATTTAATTGAGACAACTCTGTAGGCCAGGCCAGTTAATGATCTCCAGTAGTTTGGGGCTAAGGTCTCTGTTGAACCACATCATGGTTCAACTTCTCCCTATACCTAATTCTGTGTCAGTGCTTCCTTCCAGGTGCTTTCTGGAAATCTTTCCATCAAACTTTCTGCTTGCAGATCTCAGTATTACAGTCTTTTCCAAGGACAATCTATATTAGGAAAGTAAGGAGTAAAGTAAGATTTCTCAAGGGACAATGAATTTAGTTTAGTTGAGATGGTTGGATATAGAGCTTAGGAAGCAGGTTCATAGGAAAGCCCTTGAAGACCAAGCTATTGTGTGAGGACTTTGTCTAATAGGCCAAAGTCAGCAAACAGGTGGCACAAAAGCTTTCTCATCCTATACCTGGAGTAGATTTCATCAACAGCTGCTCTTCTTCCCTAAAGATTCCCAGCCTGAATAGAATCATTGTCCAGGCTGAGAATTTGGATGTCCACATCCAAGCCAGTCAGACAATTCTAAGAACAACCCAGAATCATTCTAATTTCTAATAAGGACTTCTTAAACTCTGAGACTTAAAGAATGTTTGCTAATCAAGAGGATATATTTAATGGTCCTTTGCTATACAAACATATTTTAACCTGAGGTGAAAGTATAGGCATGGCAAAGAGGAGGAGTGTATGTAAATTTATCCACTGTTAGGGACAGAGATCTTTTTTTGAGGATGTCTCCTTTAACAGTATATCAAATAGAATTTTTTTCTTAGGCTACTACTTTTTCAAAATCTCATCAGATCAGATAGCATAAATATAAGAGAATAAACAATAGAGTTTTTAACGTACCAAACAATGCTATATGATTAGATATCAAATATCACTGTTTCAGTTTTGTTTCTTCTCTTATATCACTGACACATTTAATTCTGACATTTTCGAATCACAAATACCGGGGCAATCTTACTGAACACATGTTCAGCCTGGTTTGTGAGTGCCTGGGCTTTGACTTACAGTGTGTAGGGTGACTGTGTATGCCCGTAGACTGTGCTTTTCACATGCCATATTATTAATAGTCCCCTTTCCTTCTCAGAAGGAATAGTCAGTCCATCCCTAAATAATTTTATATTAATATTTCTGGTATAAATTGAGTTTCAAACAAAGAAAGGAACAAAAATATTAAAAATGACAGTCAATGTTCTTTGACCTAAAAGAGATTTTGTACATGGTGAATTTTCATCTTTCTCTTTTGAGGTACTGCAGTTGAAAGAAGAGAAAGTAGTGTAGGGCCAGCAGCGTGGTGTCCTCAGAACATGTCTTGATTTTACCACTGTTGCTTCAAGTTGTACCTGTGACCTGATGCAGAAGGAACCCTGGGTCAACCAAGAAAAGTAATTTTGTTTAAACAAACAAACATGGCTAGAACACTGTTCCTTATCAGTAAAGGGCCCAAGAAGTGTGTGTGCGTGTGTGCGTAGGTGTGTGTGTGGCTGATGTGACTCTGTGCACATGGGGGTGGGGGATCATTTTTCTCAGATTAAAGCACAGTCTCTGAAAAGTTTCTACCTGTCCTCCAACTATGTCAATTGACAAAAGGAACCAGCAGCATCCCCAGTGAACCTCAAGTTACTCTTTCTCTTTGAGTCAGAATTTCATATAGAACTCTAATTCTTAATATTTTTAGAGACCCTCCATGATTTCCTATCTTATTTTTTTAAATGTGAGTATTGCAAATAACTTGTTCATTTCAATCATAACCAAGAAACTATAAGTGAATTCAAACCTGGGTACAAAAAAGGGCTACTAGAATTTTTAAACTAAAAATCTTTCACTTTGCATTTTAACATGCACCATCTTGATAAACATTATGGCTCAATTTCAGGTCTTAAGAGAGGAGAGCAAATGATTAAAGCAGTATTCCTATTGACTGACTTAATTATAGCAATACAATTGTTAGTAAACAACTCAAGACAGGCAGCATTTTAGGAAACTCTTAGTGTAGAGTTAAAGGTCTAAGGTACTAAGTCAACTTTGAAGGACATCTATGTACGACAACTTTAAATCAGTAAGTGCTATCAATAATGATAGTGAAGATACTGGTGGTGAATCAAATGAAGCCTCACTTATATTGAATCTATTCTGCTCAAGAAAGCAACAATGGTTAAGATTTTAGGTTAATTAAGCATTAAAGTAAAGAAAAGCATTTTAGTAGTTAGAAGCACAAATACTTAGTATCTGGGAAAACTCAGTAAACAAAGATACAGTCTCCAAGAAGTCTAAATAATAGAGACAATATCATCCACAATAAAAGTTACTTGTATTTTCCATATCTTCTCATTTATCCAACTATACAGATAACAGAATTATCAAGAAATGCATGTGCACAGAGACATAGCCACCACTCAAATATAGCAGTCACCAACTAGAGAAAAAAACATGCATGCTTTCTTCTGAATTTGATTGCAGAAGAGTTCATTGCATCTCAGTGTTTATAGTTTGAGACCACTTCCTTCTCAACTCTTAAAAAACAACCTTGAAAATGAGAAATTACACTCCATTTTTGTAAGATCTACCAAAATGTATAAATGCATTCTACTGTCATGTACAACAAATTAGAACAAATAAAAAATATTTTAAAAACAAACTTTAGAGAATACTGCAATGAAGTTGATGGCTTCATACAAAAAGAAAAAAATCCCTGCTTGTCCAAAATATTCTTAAGTGTGGAGAACATATATTTTTTAAGTTATAAAACCTGTCTTTGTTTAAATCAGAGGCTCCATCCTACTTTACTTCTTAATAAAAAGCAAACATTTATTTACTCGAATTTCATACCCGGCTGTACCATGACTTTCCTGAAGAAACCAAATCTGCTTAGCTAGCATCTAGGGTTCAGTACTTGAGAAAATGGCAATAATATGCTGTTACTCTTTTATCTGTAGTTAAAGGTCAGTATTTTTTTAAGTAATATTTTATGGAAATAGAAAATAAAAACAATAATGGCCTTTACATAATTATTATACATGCTAAGGAGGAAATGGAGTAATTGGAAAAAAAAAAATGCACATGAGCTCTTTTTTTCCTAAATGTACAAAATATCACAGAAAAGTTTGGATTCTAGATAGTTTTCTTCCTGAAGGTATATCTTGCTAGGAATGCTTCCTCCTCAACTTTCTTTCCTCATTCCCTGTTTCCACCCTCCATATTTGTCATCCTCTTTCATTCTGTTCCAGAATAGGAGGATGATAAGAACTCGCTCTTAGTCTTTGAATACCCTAGTAGCAATAAAAAGAAGAAGATAAACTTTTTCACTCTAGGCAATTCTTCCACTTGGCAAATATTTTAAAACTTCATAGAAATTGAGTACTTTTTTTTCCCTTTCTTCAAAAACCCAATTCAAAACTACTAAAACATTCACCATCTCTGCTGCCTAATGCATTTATTCATGGCCTTTATATATTCTCTTCTATAACTCTACCTTCATATCTTCATTTTAATAACATTGCTTATGTGAAAATTTCTGGATTAATTATTCATATTTTCCTAATATCCAGTGTATCTGCAATAAAACTGATAGCCTATCTCTGTAAATGCTTTTGTACTAATTTAAGTTAGTCTTCTCTGCTTATTTGCCTGCCCGCCTGTCTCTTTTTAATCTGCCTCTTTACACCCCATTCTTAAGCCTTTGGCTAGGATGGACTTGAAGCATTTTTCTTTCTATTTGTTATATAATGAAGACAAGCTGTTAAGTAGATGCAAATGCTAATTCTGTAGTTACTTTTCATTTCACATGAAATTTCATTAGTGTTGTTAAGTATGGAAAATTAATTACTCCTTAATCACAAGTCCACAGAACTTAATCACCAACTACAAAACTATGTTAAAGGGTAATGTTATGGATTAACTATAAATCAACAAGGCAGGCAAATTCTGCATTAAGGCCAAAATCTAGTAGAAATGCATGACCTCTGGTTGTTAATAGAGAAATAGAATCTCTTGTGCTAAAACAGTATTTTTCAAATGTTTATGTAACAACAACAACAAAAATGTACACTCTGGGCTAGACTTATAAAACCATGTCTGTCCTCAAAGAGTTTATAGTCCACTTGGGGAGCTAGGCAAATGAACAGAGAGAAAGAGGTTAATGTGCTGTGCAGGGTCTACACAGGTGCTTTGAAAGGGTGACAGAGAGCAGCTAGGAAAGCCTTAGTGTGGATTGGGAAAGTTCATTGGACCAGGATGTTCAGCAGACACTCTGAAGTCAGCATGAACTTGTATTTTCCTGACTCATCCTTTATGGACTCTCTTTAGTAAGACTTACATTTTTTTGAGTAGCCAACACAGAAATGTGCGGGAATCATCATACTCACTGGCAGCAGTCCATCTCTTCCTAACACTGTATTCAAGGTCATTTTTTAAATTTCAAACTGGTGAAGGTAAATAACCTTTACCCCAAGGGAACTGACAAATGCTACATTGCAAGGCTCAAAAATATTCCTCCAAAGAACAGGTTGTGCATTTACCAACACATTCCTGCCCAAGGAATGTGATATTGCTTGACTCTATTGGAGAATTGGGGAGAGGAAGATGAGACAGGATAATTTCTTCAATATCTGAAAGGCGTGGCCCCTAATGAAACAGGGATTAGAACTATGAATAGGACATTCTCACTGTCCTCTTAGAATTTGCAATAGGAAAAAAAGGCAAGTAGTAGAACACCGAATCTCAAGATTGAATCTGCTTAAAATGTGCTCTGCTCTGTCTGTACATTTTGGTGATTAGGATATTGATTGTTGGATCATTAGTGCCCCACATTTATTTTCATGTAAATTCTGTGGGTCACTTAAACAAGAGAGTTGCAACACAGTGTTTAAGACTTTGGCCCTGGCTGCTGAGTACTTTCCTCCAAGTGAGCTATTATCATGCAATATAGGGGAAGTTACATAGACTCTTAGTTCTTCAGATTTCTCTTTCTTAAAATTATATTAGTAGCAACACTTAAATCACAGAATTTTTGAAGATTAATGAGTCCAAGTTGGGAAAGCACTCTGACCCTGCTTGTTTATGGTGTGTGCTCAAATGTTACCTGTTGTCATTACTAGTTCACTTTCACAGTCTTCCAGCTTCTTGAAATGGGTTTGGCATGGTCTGATCCTATCATTTCAAACACTTTTAAGACTTTCCAGAAGTGATTGCTAATCCCTGAGCTTAACTGATGTGACAATCATAAAGATTAACCCTATTATTTGGGGCATTTTTCCAATTTCTGTATAATTTACCTTTAATGTTTGTTTTGTAATCTTCATCTTCTTGCATTATGGACATGTGTAAGTAGATATTATTTATCTTGTTTTACTTTAAATTTTTAAATTTCAGTGACAGAGAATATGAAAACACAGTGACGTTGGTCTTTATAAAGTTTTTAAGAATTTAAAAAAATTTATTGGTACATTATTATTACACATAATAATGAGATTCATTTTTATAAATTCATACATACACACAATAGAACAATATAATTTTGTCAATTTCATTTTCCAGTGCCCCTTCCTCTATTCTACTTGTCTTCCTTTTATAAAATGTTTTAAGGAAAGATTAGGTTGAAATGTTTTTGAAAGACCTAAACATTTGGAATTATTTTTAAAAAGGACATCAGATTACTTCTTTCCCTTGCTGGACATGAGGTTATTCACCTCTGATCAGTTTCTGATCAGACAGGATGTTCTTGTAGTAATCTTAGAGAAAGTGAGGAAGTCTAGTGAAGGGTTATGGAAAATAATATTCCTATAGGATAACTTCCCAAGAAAATGGAGGAATAGTGTTGCTCAAGAAGTGGGAAAGGAAATTGGCTAAGCATTAAACTTCCCAGGGCATTCCTGATAACAAAGTGCCCTAAAGGAAAAGGGCGGATGTGGAATGCTAAGCCCTAAACCTTGACCTTCCCCTTGTCAACCTAATCCTGAATGACAATTGGCAAGATTTGAATACTCATCCCTGGGGTCTGGTTTTAACCTGTACAACTAGCCCCTGATTGGTCAAAACTGCATGTACACTGTGATTCCATCCTCTTCATACCTTTTAAAACCAGAATTCCCCCTGTAACTGGTGGCCATTTTCCCATCTGGAAAGTGGACCCGAATGACACCCAAATCTGTGAAGGAATAAAGGCTTCTCTGAATCCCTCGAGGTCTGCATCCCGTCCTTTTGCGCTTACAGCTAGAGTGATTGGAAGACAGAACTCACATCAGAGGATTAATATATGACAAATTAACTAGCAGTTAACTCTGACTTTCCCTAAGTGGGGTCAAAAAAAAAAAAAAAAAAAAAAGCATGGTAATATCACCTGACCCTTAAGAGTCTTAGCACAATCCCTGCCCTATGTATGCCCTGTCCAGTCACCTGCCATCTGCCACTGTGGACCTCTGAACTGCTCTGATGCTGAATACCCTTGCCTATCCAGGCCCCACCTGATAGAGAACAAGGACTTCGGGTTACATCCCCCAACTTTGTCCTCTTTGAGCAGGAAGCCACTTGGAAATGTCATTGCCCATTTTTCCACAGAAATGGAATGTAGAAATTGACAGTGGAGAAATGTAACAGTGGTCCACTTTATGCTTTGAATATAGCCCTTGCTGCTCTGCCACTGCAACTTATTTTTAAAATGGACATGTTTCTTTCTCTTGCAGTCTCTCTGCTCCTCCCTAATCTCTACCCTTCCTCCCTAATCTCAGGGGAAACAGGGTTACCTTTCTTCCCTAACCTAAGCAGATTTGTCTGTCCTTGAGTTCAGACCCACCATAGGAATGAAGTAATCCAGACTTTGGGGATGGTATCAGAAAAGCTCAGAAATGACTAACTCTTAAATTGATAAGTGAATTACAACTTCACCAGAGAACATATAGAATATAGCCTTTGAATCACCTCTTTAAAAACTCCTTGTTCCTGCTGATGGTCAGGTCTCTGGAACAGGAGTCCCCTGTGTTTCCCCTTTGGAAGCAAAGTAACAAGATTTCTTTTTCCTTTTTCTCAAAAAAAAAAAAAAAAAATGCATGGTAGAAATAGATTATTTTGTCCTCTCAGGCACTTAGCCATACTTGATAAGATCAATTAGTAATTTTTTTTCCTGTTTCTATGATTTCATGTTCTTCAGGCCTGTAGGTCTAAATCCAAAAGGGAAGAATGCTTCCACCAAGACACATAAAGCAATTCCATCGAACTGGAAATTAAGACTGTTACCCAGCCACTTAGTATTCTCATGCCTGGGCCACTAGGCTAAGAAGGGAGTTCTAGTATCTGCAGGAATGAGTGTTCCAGACTACCAAGGGGAAAATGGACCACAACTTCACAAGGGAGGGGAGAAAGAGTAAGTCTGGAATAAAAGGCATTGCTCAGTTGTCTCTTAGTGCTACCATGTCCTCTGATGAAACAGGCAACTCTAACAACCCACGTCAGGCAGGACATCAAAGGACTCAGATACCTTCAGGAATAAAGGTCTCGGTAACCCTGACAGGTAAAAAAGTCCTGGCCAGCTGAGGTGCTTGTTGAAGTCAAAGGGAATACAGAATGGGCAATAAATACCAGTCATGTTTACAGGACCAGTTGCAGAAACATGGATTGTAAAATTGCTGTGTTTTCTTCCTGTTTTGTTAAAAATGTATGTGTACAATACATATATTAAGTAAATACCTTTATTTTACTTTTTCTTTTACTTCTTTATCATGTAACATATTTGTAACAATATTTAAGTATAATTTTGCATTATAATATTTAATTACAGGCTATCCAGAGAAGAGTAAGTGCATCTTTGATTGTACCAAGACAGTTGTATTATTTTAGGCAGAACTGTGACTTTGTTATCTGTTTGGAAATCTAGTTTGGTTTAGGGAGATGCATATGGATAAGTGGTAATCTTTTGATGATTAATTTTAAGTGTCAACTGGACTGGATTAAAGGCAAGCCAGATAGCTAATGAAGCATTATTTCTGGGTGTGTCTTTGAGGGTATTTCTGGAAGGGCTTGGCATTTGAGCCTTCGATGGAGTAAGAAAGATCTGCCCTTATTCAATACGGGTGAGTTCTATCCAATTGGCTGAAGGCCTGGATAGAACTCAAAAAAGAACTTAAAAAGACAAAGGGAGGGGGGAATTCTCTTTTTTTAAAACTGGGACACCAATCTTCTCCCATCCTTGGATATCAAATCTTTCTCCCTTTGTACTCTCGATAAGCGGGCCCCCCATCCCCTCCCCGTTTTCTCTTCCCTTGAACTGAGAGTTGCACCATTAGCCCCTCTAGTTCTGAGGCTTGCAGACTTGGACAGAACCATGCTATTGATTTCCCTGATTCTTTAGCGTACAGATGCCTATCATGGGACGGCTCAGATTCCATGATCATGTGAACCAATTCCCCTAATAAATCCCATTTCATATACCTTTATCTATTTTCCCAAGAGGCATGATTATTATGCACTGTGGCTGGGCTATTATCATTGCAGCAAGGACTCCAAAATCAGACCAGTTCTGATTCTGGTTCTGTCATAAAATAAATAAGCTCCTCATTTGTAAAGTGGGATGTAGGCTCTTTCCTATTTTGTAGGATAGTTGTAGAGACTCTAGAAAATAAGTTATTCATCAATATATTCATTAATTCATTCAGTGCTTACTGATGAAATCTGCTTCCTTCCAGGAATTCTTTTAGGTGATAGAGATTTAAAGGTGAGAAAAGAGACAAGATCCTTACACATTACACACTCGTGTGCTTGGCACAAGGAAGGTCTCAATACAGATTAGTCATAATGAGTATTAGCTAATCATTTCTTCAAATCAGACTCCAAAAGCAATGCCATTTTCAATTTTCTTAATTCAGCTTCCAGGAAACAGTATAAGATTAATATAGGGTCTGGCTGGAGCATGATTTCAAAACAAAAAAACAAATAAAACAATCATCTTGCTCTTATAAGAGAAAAGCCTAAATACTGAGATTTATGGATATGAAACTGTCACATAATGTGAGGACAACATTTCACCCTAATGAAAATGGAGGTAGACTCAAGGGCTGTTTGTTTAGGCCATTCCAAAATATTACCATGTTCATAAAGGATGTAGAATACCTAAAAGTTTTTGTCCTATTGCCAGCTGAACACATTTTAAAAATGCACGGTTTCATTATGAAATGATGCTTGAGAGCCTCTGTGCTGGATGGAGGGGAGGTGTCTTCTGGGTGCCAGGAAAAACTGCCACAACTTTCTTAAGAGCCTCTCTCACCCGGCGATGGAGGCCTAGTCATTTAAATAGAAAAAGGGCAGAGAAAACGCTGAGAGGCAGTTTGATCTAACTCAACCTTTTCAAATGACTACACTAATTTTAAACATATGAATTTAACTGTATGTTTGCCCCTCTATAAACAGGGCGAACAAACAGTATATCATTTTTACACTTGAACTGTATTATGATTTTAATGCAGGCTCAGGTGAGGTGAGGTCAGAAGATACAATTAAATGGATCTGGTACCAGCTGGAGATTAGGCTCTCTTTAACCATGCTTGGGTGATTTATCCATCAACAACTCATGTACTGCTCCATAAAAATTGATATCTGTTTAAAAATAGGTATTAAAATACAGTGTACTTTTAAAATTAGAGACTAAAATATTGTGTAGTTGCCAGCAGGTAGTTTATTTAATATTCATGTGCAATATGAAACAGAAAGATTCTTGTTCTTAGAGTAAAAATCTATTAGAATAAATTTGCCCTAGTTGCTGGTATATACAGAGTTTCTGTGCTTGGTCAAGTCCTTGGAAACAAATGCAGAAACAAACTTTTAAATCATGTACAAACCCCGAGCGTGGTGGAATGGTGATGTATAATTACCTCACTCGTAAATAGCCCTATCTGCTCCTTGAGAATTTATTTCAATGCTGGTCTTTCATGAAAGTCTGTTTAAAAACAAAAGCAGGAAAAAGGGGGAACAGAAATTGCCAAGTAAATGTCCTTACTAAGGAAAATAAAGAATCTGGGTGCTTCTATATATACTGTTGACCAGTCTTGAGGTTGAATTTGGTTGCTAATTGGTACAAATTCAAGTATTTGGATTTTCTGCATTGAAAATCAACTTGCAATTCTAAGGGCAATCATTTCTCTACTGATATGCACATCAAAAACTTAAACAAATGAACATTTAAAAATAATATTTGATTAACCATTCACTGAAAGAAAAGTAATTCTGCCTGTCTAATCCTGTAATTTATATAGTTTAGTGATTTGCTTGTCAATAATGAACAAATTGCCCTAATATATTACTGTAATGCTTCATTTTCATTAAGACATCTGCCAACTTTTCAAAAAACCTTTTCCATTTGAGACTTGACTTATAATTGTAGAGTCCCTTGGGGGAGTTTCAATATTATTCTAATCAATTTTATCCACAATACACAATATGGATGATTACATCTCAATGTAATTTCCAAAGTTACCTTCTCACATTAGTCATTTGCAAAGGGAAGAGACAATGCCCATGTCTCCAGAACATATTTTAGAAAAAAAATCTCACTGCAGCAATGGAGCAAAGAATATTTTTCATTATTTGAATGCATCACAACATGAATATGTATATGTACAGATATGCTTATATAATTTACAGCCACACTTCAAAGCTTTATGGTCTATAACATTTATATGTTATTTTTATGCAATAAGATGATAATGGATTTTACAACCATAAGATACAAAAGTTGGAAAGTCCTCCAAGATGATCCTGCTACATGTGGACTGCAGTGATAACCACAAAATCTTTTTTCTTGTTATTTTTTTAAATAGTTTTTTTTTTTTTTTAATTATAAGTAGTTTTACTCTCACTCCAAACAGAGTTGAGGCTCTTAGAAGCCATTCAACTAGCTTCTGTTCTTTAGTTTTTATCTCTCCTTTCTGAGCTAGATGGTAAAGAGTTAGGATGGATTGGCTAAACCATCATTCTCCCTGTCTCCCTCTGGGTGTCTTGATACCTAAGGAACACACAGCCTGCTTCTTATACATCAGAAAAGCTCACCTTCCCTTCAAAGTCGCAGTGATTTGGGGGCACAGCTGAGGAGGCAAACAGGTCTAACACATATTGAAAATGTACAGAAAGAAAATGAAATAGGAGTTCAAATAATAAAACTTCTGCAGAAGAGCATGTCAGTAACAGTATCAGGAAAGTCTAGTTATTCAGATTTTCTGATTTTTTTAAATCAAGTTTCTGTCTCCTAGTTTTGTTTGTTTTGTTTTGTTTTTTTTTTAAGCACTAGCAAGTAGGAAAAAAATGAGCCCTAATTCTCCAGATTCTATCCAAGGCTATCATTTTTAAAAGTATAAATTATTACAACTAATTGTTTTCATTCCAGTTTTTTTCTTAGCCTTTAACTTTACTGTTAGATTTAATTAATTAAAAGGAACAACATTGGCTCCTTCCCAACCTAAAGAGGTACTAATTCACCGTTATAGTTAATAAAGTCATTGCCAAATACTTGTTAATGTTTTAAGATGTAGCTTAAAATATAATTTTAAAACATTATCTAAGGACATAAAAGAAGGCTTGAACAGCTAGAAAGACATATTGTTTATATGGAAGAACATTCAATATGTTAAAGCATTCAGTTCTATTTAAATTAATTTATGCATTATCAAAATAAAAATAACTCTGATCAAAGTATTATCAAATTTCTTCCTTTTCTTTTTTGTGGTGCTGGGGATTGAACCCAGGGCTTTGCGATTATGAGGCAAACACTCTACCAACTGAGCTATATCCCCAGCCCTATCCCCTATTCTGGAAAAATAACCTTACAATCCATAGGAATAGGGGCAAAGTATTCTAAGCTAGGAAAATGTATGGACAAAATTTTAGGGGCAACAATTTGAAAAGGATGAAAGAGTTGATAAGTGGAAGCATTGGATTGGAATGCAGAAGTCATATAAGAGAGAGGACAACGATTAGGTTACAAAAATAGGGTGCACCAAGACTGAGGGAATATTTTCATTGTAAACTAAATATGGGGATTTCCTTCAAAAGTGAGTAATTTTGGGTTTAAGTCAGGGAATTATAATTGGAAGGATTGTTCTGAAGATCAGCCTAGCAATAGTGTCCATGATGGATTGAGAGGGCAAGAAATTCTGGACAGGCAAAATAGTTTGAAGTCCATGAAAATCATCTATGCATGAAATTGTAAGGACAGGATTGAATCATATAATTGATACATAGAAAAACCTCAAGAACATCTATGCAATGGCTTTTAAAAACTACAAGCCATGGTAAGAAATGAGTTTTACACACACACAAACACACTTAAATACACATTTTCTCCTATAAAAAAAAGTTTAACAACAATATTTATCTTTGCAATTTATGATGATGTTTGACATTTTTGGTTTTATTTCTTTTAAATTTTAGAAAATGCTGGTAGGAACACATTATATTTATTTTGAAATTTTCAAACAGGTTGTGACCTGTTGTTTATAAAATGTGGATCTGATGCCACACCTTCACTTTTCAAAGGCCACCAAAAAAACCCAAGAGTTTTTCTCCAGAGGTCACTAGAGGCCAGGCCTAAAATCTCTGTTATACCACCAGTTATGCTACCAGTGCTGTGGTAGAAAGGGACCACTAGGAAGGGATCTTTGAGTGATTTGAGAGGAGAAATAAATAAAGACAAACATGACTGACTAGGAAAAATTACAGTCAACTGAGGCGTTGTTCTTGGTTAACTGGGTAGATGAACTTGCCATAGAATTACAGGTATCTGAGGGAAAAACAAAAACAAAATCTTCCTGCCTTGGGAGGAAGATTTAATTCATGCTAAAGTTAAAAGAGCAGCAGGATCCTTGAACTGTCCAGCAAGAAGGGAGAGCTGTAAGAATTGGCATTCATGTGAAAAACCTTGTAGGTTATCTATTTGGGAAAGACTAATGGTATTCAATATAATAAATGGGTGTTGAATGCCTTTCCCATTCATAACCTTGTTATAGGTGCTTAGGGATTCCAAGATGAGCAAAATCAGGGCCTTGGATATGAGATGTCATTGTTCAGAATTTTGCTGATAATACTATACTTCTGCCATTATTTTTTCTAACAATCAAAATGAACTTTTAAGACCTTTATAATTATTAATTTTCTACAGTGTGATCCAATACATTTACCCTGATTTACATCAACCTGCATTTTTTCCTGCCATAATGCATGTGTGTGTGTGTGTGTGTGTGTGTGCGCGCGCGCGCGCGCGTGCATTTGTGTTTGTGTCTGTAGTCTTTCCTTTTGGCATCCACTAATATTCTTTTTTTTTCCCACCAATATTCTTTATGGTGGCAGGTTTCTCTTACCAGATTATCTCAGTGGAGAAACAGCTTCTGACAGGAAAATAAGTGGCTGGGTGGCAGCTCACAACAACTTTCTTATTTTGCACTGATACAGCACTTCAATGTAACTGGCTGAAATGTAATCTGAAAATAGTCATTCATCTCAAATTCCACAAAGCTGGTTAGCATTTAAGCTTCTATGTTTATGGGCTGACTTTTTTGTAGGTGCTTCCCTTGCCTTAATGATAATCATGATGATTGTTACGCTGTCCATTTGAGGGAGGAAGAAGGGGTACCCAAATCAAGGCTAAGGCATCATGGCAGTTGAGAAAAATCTGCAGTAGAACTGGAAAAGTCCAGGACCCTATACCATGTTCACCTGGGCTATTTTCCATTTTTCCTGAATAGTTTTGAGTTTTATCTTTAGGGAAAATTAAACATAGAAACTGGTCATTTCAGAGTCAGAATTTAAATCATCAGCAGTATTTTCTATCGTTCCTGTTCTGGGATTTATTTTAGGTTCAGAGATTCTTGTTACTTTGAACTCTTTAAGTTCGTATGGTCTTTGAACCTATAAAGTGAACCTAAAATCTACCTTCTAAGTCATTGGGGAAATTTTCTAGCAATCTATCTCCTCTGCTAAATGCTCTTTGACCTATGCCTTAGCTCACTTGGGTCTCTCCTGCTAACTCTCCATCATGGTGAAGAGTCAGCTTATTTCAAGTTTCTTTAGCCAATGACTAAAGTCCACAACTTGCACTTGCTACCCAGCATACCTAACAAAACAGGCATCTTCAATAATCTAATAGTATGGGTTAGGAATTATGACTCAGGGGGATTAAAAAGGAAGAAAGAGGGGTGTGACAGAGTGACAATTTTTGTGCATGTGTAGGTAATGAGCAACAAATATTTAAATCCTCCAATATATACCTGGGAGTTATTTCACCTTTGATGAGGTGAGGCTCAGTGAAAGATAAGAATTAGGGTCATAATAAGGATTTTAATGGGGCTTCAGGACATGAAGAGATGTTATATCAGTAATACTTCAAGTATTATGACTGAGATTTTCAGGTTGCATGAAAATGTCATATTTTAAAGGAGACTAAATAAAATAGCCGTGCCAATGTATCTTTAGTGTCAGAAAAAAACTTGTAACCTAACGTGCAATAATGAATCACCTCCCAGGGCACAATTTCCATTGTCTGGAGACATTCTGGATTGTTACAACTAGGAAGAGGGATTTTCCTTCTGGCATCTAGTAGGTAGAGACAAGAGTTGCTGTTAATATCCAACAGTGCACCGAATAGTTCCTCTTCCCTGGAGAGCATCAACAGGTGAGGAAACCTGAAGCTACAGTCAAAAATTTATAAAGGATTAAAAGATTGGTGGACGTTTCTGAGAGTGTGAGCATAGAAGCAGAAGAGAGAGCAGCATAGATTTCTATCCTGAAGGCTTCTTTAATATTCACTTTAGTTTTCCACATACAATAAACAACTCATCTTTTCTCTGTAAGTCCCCTATTGAATTCTTGTCCACTTCCAACTCTAATCTTGACACAATGAGCCTACTTCTGGGAATTTATCGCATGGAAATTATCTAAGAGAAAGAAATGGTCATGGGCATGTTCTTTGCAGTGTTATTTATAACCTAAAATTTGACCCAACCATAAGACAAATTGATTTTGAGGTCACAATGCAGCATTCAAGAGAAAAATGTAGATTCTGCAATCAGAATTGAAATTCAGGAGCGAGGTCAAAGCGGATGATATAAATTTGGAATATTAGTATTGCCCTAAGATTAAACATATTTATCTCCCTAAATGAAATTTAATCTGCTCCAATTTCTTACCTGTCTAGCTCTGGCTAGCAGAAAACTCAACCCCAGTTATTATTGAGTGTTCCTAGCCCTATCCCTCTTCTATGGGGTCTTAAAAGAATCCTGAGCTCATTTGGGGTCATAAAATTGGAGAGGACTAAGTTTTTAGTTTGAGGAGTCTATATTTATAGAATTGCTTCCTTTAACATGATGCTGTTCTTGAACTCTGGCACCTACAACACAAATGCTCTCATAGATCTTCCCCACCCCAACCAACTTCATCCTGTCTACATAAGGTGGAACAGGCAGGGAGGCAGGTGCTACCTGGAAACAGAGACTGAACCACTCCATCCCTGCCTGGTTTGACATTCTTCAGCTTCCCTCAGGTCAGATCCTTTTCCATCTGCTCTTTCCCTGATCTCTTTGTGAGTCAGGGACTTCAGAGTTCTTTTATCCCCCATTTCTCTCAAGACCAAAAGAAACACAAACTCCATTAAACTCTTTTCTTGTTTTATCAGTGAAAAAGAGGGAGAATTTTTTAAAGTTCACTTTTATAATATGTGCAGCGTACATGTAATAAAGACATGTGAAATCGACAGTGTACAAATAATAAAGACATGGGAAAATAGTTGAGAACTATAAACAAGAAGATGCCTTGGTTCTAGTGGGTGTTAATAGCAAGAGAATCTAATGAAAGGATAGAAAATTATAATCAGCATTTTGGGAAGAAGATATTGGTTGTAATCAAATCTTCCAGAAATTCCAGAAAGAAGGAGGGTGACAAAATCTGATAAAGAACTTGGATTTGATTAGTGAGAGATCACTAAGACTATGAAATCTTCAAGAGCACAGTTTTAGGAACACAATAAAAGGTGAGTTTATACAGAATTAAGAGAGTAGTAAGTGTAGAAAAATGAGGACAGCTGGATCAGTTTGTTCTAGAATGTAGCAGTGAAAATAAGTTGAGAACTAGGAATTGTCTAGGAATGATAGGGGAGAACTTATTGTATATTTTGATATCTGTACATAAATTTGGAAGCAAAAATAGGGGAATTCATTGGAAAAGGAGAACTTGAAAGCAAGGCAGAGATGGGAAAATTGAAGGGGAAGAAACTGGAGGAAGGAATGAGATTAAGGAGGGGACAACATTAGACAGGAGGAGGGGCAAGTCTTTGAGACTGAGAAAAGGAGATATATAAAGATATTCTTAAGTGAAATATTTGGGAAATGGGGACGATTCCCCTGTAATAATTTTTTGCCACTTTGGTAAAGTATAAAGAGAACTTTTGTCAGGACAGCTAGCTAATGTGGGCATCTGATACAGAGGCTAAAGATTCAGAGAGATGTTTTTCCAAATTAAAAGTTTAATAGAGTTCATTAAAATAAACTAACAATTAAAAAAACTTAGTTCTGTGTTAATTTTTTGTTTATATGCAAATTCATATCCACCACCTACCTTTTGTAAATGCCAGGACACACTAACATAAAATCATTCTTTTTAAGGAATGAATTACGATCACATCCAGAAGTACCACCCCTGTATCAACTTAGTGACACGGTTGTTTTTATTTCTAATAAGGGCCTTCATTTACTTAAAATGTCGCTCCCTAGACACTCTCTTTCTCTTTTAAACATGTAAGACCATTGCTGTAAAAAAAAGAAATTGCACTGAATCAAACACCAGTGAAAGTATTAGTTGGAAACTTGATAGGGCTACATAGAATCTTAATCTTGAAAATGCAGTAAAATTTGACTCCATCATAATAACCACAAGAGGCAGATCAATATGACTAAGTTAAGGTCTGTTCTATAAATCATCGTGTGGTGAATGAATTAGGAAAAAGATAAGCTGCAACCAAAATGGTGAGGAGTGAGCTGTGAACACTCCTCTCTGGAATTAGCTTCAATAATTTCAGCTTGGGGCTGCAGTAACAGAGAATTTTCATGTTGTACAGTGTGGACTGTGGTTCCTCCACTGATAAGAATCCAGGATTTAGAAGACAGAGTTCTCACTTTTTAAGTAAAATAACGACAACAAAGACGGAAATCTCAAATAACAAATATAAGTTGAAGTTGTATATGTGACCACTAAGTGTGAAATTTGCCTATTGATGCTATGCAAATTTTATGTAAGGGCTGTGCATGTGTTAATGATTTTTTATGCCTGAATTATTCAGTTGACTTAGACAAACTTTTATTTATCATTGACTACATACAAAATCCTGACTAATAACTTTAGGCAATGCAAAGGTAAGAGAATTGGGCCCTGCCCTCTAAATGCTTGGGAGTGTTGCAGGTGAAATAATGAATGTATTTTTATAAATTATGCAGAGAGATATGTTTGATCTTATGCTGAAGATTAAAATAAAATTCATTGAAAACATAGAGGAAATATTTATGCTCCTACTACCATTATAAAATGATAGTGTTGTGTTAAAATCAGTTTTTAAGTTTTTATTTTTATTCATTATGGATTAGCACACTACCTATCTGATGCAAATTAGTGTTAAATAAAAATGTGAATAAACAAAAAAAATTGAGGGAGAAGTCTAAAGGACTTCTACAAAAAAGGTAGGATACCTTAATTTAATAAAAACATTGAGTGATTAGTTTCTACTGGAGATATAGATTTGATGAGATAGTCACACAGTCACAGTCCTTGTCCTTAACCAAGCTTGTAGTCTCATAGAATTTTACTGGTGAAGGACTTCGATAAATTTAATCACTGTGACACAATGAAACTTTAGAACATAGCAATAAATGGTCCATTTTAACTGTGAATATTAAATTATGCAAGGGAAGAAAAAGATGCTTTAAAAATGTGTGTGTGTGTGTGTGTGTGTGTGTGTGTGTGAGAGAGAGAGAGAGAGAGAGAGAGAGAGAGAGAGAGAGACAGCTCTGGGAGTCAGTGTGAAGTTTCTGACTAAGATTAGCCTTGTAATACCATAGTTAAAGAGTCAAGAATTATGCCAGAGATGGGAAAACTCATCTAAGGGAAAGAAAATTCATTTTTTGCTTTGCTTACATAGGTAGAATTTAAAACTGAGTTTTCTGTGGATGCTAGCCAATTTCATTTCCTTTTGAAGTAGTCTTGTTTTGACTCAAAGGTGAAAAAGCAAAAATATAATAGGTGAGCTTGACTGAAGTGGAGAGGAAAGGATGAAAGGAAAGGATGAAAATGCAGTAACAAGAGAAAACAAGAGACAGAGGCTTGGATCAAGTCATAGAAGGTTCTAGATGCCATGACAAGGACTTTGCATTTCATCTAGTACACGATGAGAAAGTGTTTGAAGGGGAACATGGTTTGATGAAAATGGAAAGATTAGTCTGCAATTCTTGACAGGAAGGACTGGAAGAAAGAAAGTTTGAGTGAGGTAAATCAGACTTTATTGCTACCCACAGGAACCTCAAGAGGGCGAGTCCCATAAGCATGTTGGTTGTCTGGGTACTGGAGCTGTGCAAGGAATAGTTGTTGACCTTATGAAATGTTCAATTTTCTCTTATTGGGAAAGTATGTTTGTCAACTTCAGATTCAAAATGATTCCTTGATTTAGAGTTTCACAATTTATGTACTAATAGTATTTTCCAGTAGAATGACTTTGTAAATTTCAAGTCTATTTATAATCACTGATGTCAGTGAAAAGAAAAAAAAAACCCCTAATTTAAAATTTATCACTCAGTCATTATTCTATCCCTGGGTGGGACTAATGAACATTAGATAGATTATAGGTGGCATGCATGTTGGAAGGGAAAGAATAGCAGGTCCTAAAGATGAACTATGGCTCAGCACTATTATCAGACTCAATACGTACTTTTAAGACAATTCAGTATGTGGAATTGCTATTGAACTAAGAAAAATTGTGCTTCCTAATTTTTTGTTAGAGAAAGTAATATTTTTAATGCTGCTCTGTTTCCTTTATATGACACTTGTTTTCTCAGTAAACTGATAGCTTCTAGAAGGAGTCATGTTGTCTCCATGTCCTTGTATATAATCTATAGTACCAAGTAAGCATTCCTTATTACTGTATAAAATACCAAAGCACTGCATGTAGAAATTTTTTAAAAATGCCATCAGTCTCTTACAGGTTGAAAGACTACATTGATTATGTATTTTGTACGAAGAAAATCCATTTTCATAAAAATACAATAAAAGTAGCTTGCATTTATTAAATGCTTGCTATGTGCCAGTCCCTATGTGTAAGTTGCTTGCATAGATGATCAATACATTTATTATTTACATCAGTTTAAGAAGTGGATGCTACTTTGTCCTTGTTTTATAGATGAAGTAACAAATGCAAGAAGAGGGTAAGTAAATTATCTAAAAGGATGAATCTATTAAAAATGGTGAGAAGGATTCTGTGTTGTCTGATTTTAGAGACCATACTCTAAACTAGAGGTCAGCAATTTTGTCTTTTTTTTAGTAAAGGCCCAGATAGTAAATATTTTAGGCTTTTCAGGCCATACGGTCTCTGTCACAATTATTCAACTTTGCAGTTTGTCGCAAAGCAGCCATAGACGATATGCAAATGAGTGAGATGGCTGTGTGCCAATAAAACTTTATTTATGGACACTGAAATTTGAATTTCATATAATTTTCATGTGTCACAAAATAGTTTTATTTTCTTTCCTCAACCATTTAAAAATGTAAAAGTCATTCTCAGATTGTGCCCAATACAAAAATGAGAAGGGGGATCTTGTTTTGGCCCACAGGTTATAATTTACTGACCTCTGCTCTATGCCACAGTGCTATTTGGCTTCTAGGGAAGGAATGCATAATCACCTAAAACCCACAATGACATGAATTGGATCCTATTTGTTTTCTGCTGAATTGAGGAAGAACACCAGGAATGATTTGGGATAGACTTAAAA
>JAJEJO010000560.1:0-105176 GCA_020662805.1 Glaucomys volans | reverse complement strand
GCTAGACCCATCCCTATTGATCTAGTCCATAACTGCTCCAGGAAGGTGTTCTTTAGAAAGCAACTGACTCCAAAGCATCCCCACTACCTGGAATATCCACCTCAGGCAAAAGGGGCAGGACAGACCAGGGTTTTCTTTTGTTATATAAGTACCTGCATTTGTTTTCCTCCTATATTTGAATTTGCCTCTAGGCCCTGAAGCCTAAATTATTTACTGCCTGGTCCCTGAAATCATCAACCTTTAATCAGATCATTGCAGGGACTATAGAAGCAAAGAGGGAAAAGGAGGTCCAGAGGAAGGTGTTTGGAATTCAAAGATGTAAGATTTAGCACCAATAAAGCCCATTCAGTATTTCACTTGATAGAAGGAAAATACAGAACCTGAAGTGAAATGTGACTAGAAAATGATGAGACTGACGATATGTGACAACACATGATTGTCTTTAAACATGGCATTCTGTGAAGCTCTTCATGAAATTTAATAATGCCATGGTTTCAAAACATACTGGCACTCTTGCTTTGGAGTTGCCCTCTTAATTTACATGTTGCAAAAGATGATCACAGAAATGGCATGTCATACAGAATTTTAGAGTCGAAAGGACATTTGAGATGAGTCTCAGGGTTTTAGAGTCATATTCCTTCTTTAACCAAACGGGTTAGTTCCCCATTGATCACCCTTCTCAGTAATACTTGCTCAAGATTGACTGGTTTCTAGATTAATTCATTATTCAAAGATGAAAGACATTTTCATCAAGGATAGTAAGAATAATAAACCACATTTTATGAAAGCCATCTTACAAATAGGAGATAAAAAAATCTCCTAAGTGAAAAAAGAAATTATCATTTTTAGCAGTGGTCAATATGTTGTTTGACTGAATAACTTCTGATGAATTCTCTTTTAAAAAGTCATTTTACTCCATAATCAAGCAAAGTGCTTGAAGTTCTTTAATGTTAACTTGTATTTTTGGAGTTTAATATCTTTCAATTAGAAAATTATTGTCTTAATTTGTTTCCTCCGAGTATTCTACATTGGTCAATGAAATACATACTTTAAGGAAAACATATTAGGTTAAGTCTTTTGTCTGAAGTATAAGTCAAATAGATCTTTTAGTAAAGATAGACAAAGAGGTGATGTTATTATTGTTCTATGTTACAGAAAATACTACTTAAGAAAAGATAAGAACATTATTTTTTCTCTACTACCAGGATGGTAGCTAGATAAGTATTTTTTTGATTTCACAGAGATGTGCCACAGAGAGCAACCAAATATAACAACTCCCTTTCACAACCATGTGGAAGCAACTTGCTTCCTGCCATTTCCCTCTCTTGTGATATTCTGAAGTGAAAATGAAATACAGATACTATCAAACTGTGGCTATGACAGATGAAAAAAAAGATACTTCTGTTTTACTGAAGTGCATTTGTTTTCCTCCTCCATTCTGCAGGAAGCATCACAAACCCAGAGTCCCTGAGAGATGGATTTTACTGGGAGGCGGAATGCTAACTTTGCTCAAAGATGTGTAAATGCCACGTGCGCAGATGGTCCTTTTGCCTATTCATAGGAGAGGCTCAGAAACACACATGCATCTTTCTGTGGTCAGTCATAACAGATTTGTTCTAAATAAGCCACACTGTTTTGCAAGATGGCAAGGAACTGTCAGGCTGTATTTTAAGCACAAACGTTTCTGCCAGACAGACACAGCATATACCATGTGCTTCACGAACACACACACACTGATCTGAGGACAGAATAAGGACCTTGTGTTGTCATTTCCCAGCCCAGATCAATAAGCCCACGTTGCAGTTCCTGTATGGACCCACAATTGCCTCGAGGATTTCATGGTGATCATCAAATATATAGTGAAAGATAAGCAGACAGATGGACAGATATTCCTTCTCACCCTTTACAGAGTAATGTCCCCTTCCTAAGTCTGATTCTGCATATTCCCCTGAAAACGGTCATTGTGTTGGCAGAGATCTAGTAGTCTCCTACCTAGCTTTTTTCACTAGTTTTTGTTTGTTTTATTAAGAGTCACTTTCCATTGAAACTTTAATAATGGTAGAACTTAATAAGCAACTGCTTATATTTGATGTTTTGGATATTATCAAGGAGATTATGGCCTTTGGAAATTTACCAACTAAGGTAGATATTTGTAAATAGAAAACTTTAGTTAACAGATTTATTTGAAAAAGTGAAAGTAACTGTTCATTTTAAAACTAACTTTCAGAGGTCAAGTGTAATTTTGGGTAGGTGATAAGAATACATAAATAATAGTGTCCGTAACTGATTGAGAAAGAAACCTGGGAGTCCCAATTTTAAGTTTTTGGGACTGGTGACTTGCATCAGTTTTTTCCTGAAAGGCAGATTGAAGCAGGTAGGCAAGCTGAAGCCATATCACAAGGGGACATGGCCATATGTGAGGGTTGACTAGAAGTGACATTTGGATTGGAAAAGAGAGAAAATCATTTTGCACAATGAAGCTAATTCATTAATTAACTAGTTAATTACATTCTACCTCATTCTAAACAGAATTAGCAGGAACTGATAAGGGTATCTATTTTGAACTTGATAGTGAGTACGTGAGGAAGATACATTAGGGTAGGAGACAGAAAAACAAAGGCAGGGTTAAGATTGTACTCAACAAACTGGTTCTGAGAATTTTGTCAGCACTGACTTGTAAATTTGACTTTGAGCTTCCCAGCAGCCAAACAAATAAAATAAGATCAACTGCAAATTTCAAGATGTGGAAAGCTAGGATGAAATATTTCTTAATTTAAAAATCCCAACTATTTCAAAGAAATTCTCTCTTATCCCATAAGAGTACACTGTGATATGACAAGCAATATCTAACACATTTGTGGAAAAACAATCAACAACAACAACAACAACAACAAAAAGTTCCATTAGATTTTTGTAAATAAACTTTTCACATGTCTAATACAGCTGTAACCACAAAACACAGTTCAGAAAAAGCAAGTCTATTTCAAACTTCTTAAAAAGGTGACCTATTAAAAAATAAATTAAAAAGGTGGCCCATTAAAAAAAAAATAAAAAAGGTGGCCCATTAATTTAAAGATAAAGCTTAGTGTCTAGAGCATACAAATTTCAGTAAATTCTTATAAATGTTTCTCTGATCAAGGTTTGATGATTTTGTCGCAGAAGCTGAAAGTGTGTATACTCTGTTTGGAGATGAAGGGCGTATTTATATGCATTAGATATCAGGTAAAATGCAGAGCAGGGTTCAGTCCTTTTAATGAATTTATGTGAGAATGAATAGAACACACTGTGGACACACCTGAACAAAATACCACCCACTGACATGGCCAAAATTCTCACTACTAAATAATGTCATGAGGACAAATGGCTATTTGGAACTTTGTTATTGAATGTTTTCAATAACATTTGAAGTATGTTTTGACATTTGTATGTCAAATGTCATATGTTAGTATGACTAACATTTTTAGTATGTTTTGACTGTTACAGAGAAAATGCATGATATGACCAAGGAAACCATTTTTATTATGTCATTGCAACATATACTGTGATATGGAAAACCAGGAATGGAAATTTAGATATGTTGTGTATTATAGGGCAGACATTAAATATGACATCTTAATAAACTATTTTATAACCAATCAGGAAATCCAACAATATATTTGCAGCCTGTAATGGTAATATCAAACTAGGCCTAAGGCATTTCCTGGGGGATTAATGACCAGAGGGAATTAATGGCCCTTGGCTTCACCTCAGGCCATCCACTTTCCCAGCCAGTCATTAATCCTAAAATATGTATGGAGTCTCAATCATTACAGTGTAATTGAGATGTCATGAAAAGGGTTAAAGAAGTTTTGACTATTTTACTACATGAATACCAGCAGTGAAATGCATTTAGAATCCTTGTTTAAAAGACTGTAATTGCCTCAGATTCTTTATATTATCATAACTCTTCAAAATTGATTGGTTTTAGGTTTATGGAAAAATATGCAAATTTACGGAGGATATGACACACATTTCTCATCGTGGGAATAAAAGTAGTTCACACAGAATTCATTTGATTGAGTTTGATTACTGAACAAAATATAATTATTTTAGATACACGATCAGACTTTTTCGAAGACACATATTGTAGGAAAGAAGTATTTGGCATGTGTGATTGTTTATCAGTTCAAATGTGTCATGTTAAACAATAGCTACTCGGGGGCCCATCATTTCTAGGAAACATTGCTATTCAGAACTGTTTATTCAAAGTAAACAAAATGAAAGGACTTCTTTCTTAACTTAAGATAACATACAATCAGGCTACTGGAGTGGGGAAAGAGACCAACCATTTCAGTCTCAGCATTTTGGAACTGTATTTCCTAAACAAGATATCTAATCAATTAATATTGATGCTTTATTCACATAAGAATCTGTTCATGTCAGTCAATGAAGAATGAACCAATCAGAATCATAGTGAAGGTAACCAATCAGAATAAAGAACAAGTGGAGGCCTGGAGTTATATCTCAGTGGGAGAATACTTGCTTAGCATGTGTGAGGCCCTGGATTCAAGATTTTCAGCCCTGCAAAGAAAAAGAAAAAGGACAGCAAGAAAGCACCCTGATAGGGAATCACTTTTGAAGTCTAATATGTTTATCAATGTAGAAAGGGAACAAATTCATTAGAAACAGATCTTAAGTACACATCTGATTGTACTCCTTGAAGCACTGCTCCTGGCTGCCTGCCAACCAGAGGAGCCCTTTTAGAATTCTGATCATTAGTAACCATGTTTTCCCCAGAAAGCAACGTCAAGAATTCACCAATTTGCAAAATTTTTTTTGAAACCTCTTCTAATTCTGATTCTTTCCTTAGGACTGTAGTATACTAATTTTGAAAGGAACAAAACAGTCCATTTTGTCATATCTGTGAACACTAATTGAGGATAGTGGTGATGGCAGTGTTACGTGGGTGT
The DNA here is from genome assembly GCA_020662805.1 of Glaucomys volans. Lineage (NCBI taxonomy): Eukaryota > Metazoa > Chordata > Mammalia > Rodentia > Sciuridae > Glaucomys > Glaucomys volans. Next base: position 100,227 of record JAJEJO010000560.1, on the reverse strand, counting down.
GAGCATATGATCAAAGAAGGTGTATAGCCTGTGGATTTCAGCATTGCTCTCAATGAATCACCTCCTTTAGTGGCTCTAACTAAATCAGTTAGTTGCCCACTCACTGTTGGAGTAGCTTTGTTTCAATATCACCATTTGGAGAAGCTTCAGAATTAAACATGTGTAGCTGGTAGGATTTTTCCTACGGAGTAGGATTTTTCTTGTTGCCTTGAACTACTAACTTGGGCCTGAGAAATGTTATGGGCAAAGAGGTATTATGTATCCCATGGTCTGGAGAGAGCTGACAACAGAACAGGGCCAACCACTCCCTCAGGATTTATTATTAAGAAGCATATGGTCTTATTTTGATATCTCTCTCCAACACCTAGCACCCCCAAATATCCCAGACTGTTGCAGAGTAAGTAAATGATAGGATCATGGTAGAGGTAATAAGTGATCTGGGTTATCAAGAATGCAACAATTTCCATAATTCCAAGCTGTGAGCTGAGGAGAGTCCTAGGGAATCCTCAACCGACAGAATAAGAACCCAGCAAGGCTAGCTTCTCGGTGCCTAAGTCAGACATCTGCTTGATCCATGGACTTGCTGACATACTCTAAGCTTGTGTGAGCAAGAGAAAAAAGGACTTTAGAGAAGGGGTAGTGCATAGAGAAGTGACTCAAGAATATAGAAATGTCCCTTTGGCTAAGAGACTATTGGGAACAGACGTCTTGGCAGCATCTGGGCCACGGAAGAGTTGCCCTATGATTGCATGATGAACTGCTGGTAGTGCGTACAACCACACACTTGTCGGGAGCCCTGCTGGCGATGTGAAGAGTGCAAGAATTGACTCAGTTGTGAGATGGGAATTTTAGACTGTCATAGACTGGACTTTAAACACAGGGGCAGGACTAGAAAATGATGAGCTTTCTCTAGACTATTTCAGTAGAAGGAAAGGGAAATTCAATATGATTTCATGCTCGTAACTTTGAGTTGGAGATGGTTCAATGGATTTGTTAGTCATGTAGGAGAGCCAGGTGTGCTTCATAATGGTGTCTTTATGGTCCTGGAGGCTGATCACTTTTTGAGTTACTTACCAAGTCATCAGTTCCTATATTAACATAATAGTTAGCTTCTGATATCAGAACACCAGCAAATTTATTAGAAGATTTTGTCTGGTATTCTTTATCTAGAAGATTCCTTTGAAGATCTTTAATCCTTAGCATATTTACTAGTAAACAAAAGTTCCAAGAGTGCCATTAATTTTAATCAAAACAAATGAAATTACCAAAGTCATTTAATCTTATTCTTTGAGTTGCTCAGGAACATTAGCATCATTTTCTTTTCTTTCTTTGTTCATGTCCAGTATGTTGATAAACCCTGTTGTTCTATAATGAATTGACATTATTCTTGACTTCCTCCACTGTTATAGCCACTTAACTACTTGCCTTGTTCCTGCTTTTGCCCTCTTACTGCTTGTTTCTTCCCAGAAGCCAGAGCAATCAATAAAAACCTAAGTTTCTCTTGTTAGAGCTCTCGAGCACATTGGGTAAAGACCAAGTCTTTATAATGGCCCTGATATAATCTCCTATCACTCTTTTTTATGGTTTAGATATGAGGTATCTGCCAAAAGATCATTTGTGAGACAATGCAAGAAAGTTTAGAGGTGAAATGATCGGGTTAACCTAATCAGATCATTAATCCTCTGAAATGGATTAACTAGGTGGTAACTGTAGGTATGTAGGGTGTGGTCGAAGGAATGGGTCATTGAGGGCTTGCCTTTCAGATATATATTTTGTGAGCTAAGCTTGGTCTCTCTCTGCTTCCTGGTGGCCATGTCCTGAGCTTCTTTCCTCTATCATACTCTTCTGCCATGATATTCTGCCATACTTCAGGCACAGAATGATGGAGTTGGCCATCTATGGACTGAGATCTCTGAGACCAGGAGACCCAAATAAATTTTACTTCCTATAAAATAATTCTTGTCAGGTCTTTTGGTCACAGAAGCAAAAAAGCTGACTAAAATATGCTCTGTCCTTGTAGTGATTTCCCACTCAAATTCATGTATTCTGAAAGTAATAACAGCTACCATTTATTTAGCACCTGCTATGTGCCAGACACATTTTTAAGTACTTTTCTAATATTAAACAGCAAGTAAGTGATTAAGGTGAGATTTTAGCTCAGACCAGGTGAGACCAGAACCATCAAATGCTAAATTTTCTTCCTCCTCCTCCTCCTCCTCCTCCTCCTCCTCCTCCTCCTCCTTCTTCTTCTTCTTCTTCTCAACTGGGGATTTAACTGAGAGACTTGTATCTGTAAGTTCTCTACCAATGAGCTATATTATCAGCACCACATTCTGAATGTCTATACCATATAAGCATCTAGTGCACCTATGGAGAGGTTTCGTGTCTGAAAGGTCAGTGTTTCCTGGTAATCAAAAAATGACTTCTGAATGACACAGAACTAGATTCCTGCAGTAGATCCTCCTTTATTTAGCAGTACAATCTTAGTAAATTACTTTTCTTATACACATGTGCACACTTAGCACAGTCCCAGATAGAATATGTAGGATGGGTTAATCTTTAATGTTCCCCCAAAAGTTCATGAGTTGATGCAGGAATGTTTAGAGGTGAAATGATTAGATTATGAGAACTATAACCACATGATTGCATGAAATTATTTCATGGGATTAATCATTTGAATGGACTACAGGGTGGTAGCTACAGGTAGGTAGAACATGGTTGGAGGAAGTAAGTCATTAGGGGTGTGCCCTTGGGAATTATATCTCGTCCCTGGCTTCTCTCTCTCTGTTCCTCTCTCTTTCTCTGTCCCTCTCTCTCTCTCTCTCCTTCCTAGCTGCTGGAAGCTGAGCTGCTTTCCTCCATCAGGCCCTTGCACCATGATGTTCTGCCTCACCTCAGGCTCAAAGCAAGGGTGTTGGCCAACCATGGATTGAATCTCCGAAATTGTAAACCAAAATTATCTTTTGCTCCTCTAAGTTCTTGTTGTCAGGTATTTTGGTCATAGTGACAAAAAGGTAATTTTATTATATTTATTCAAATACATATTTCAAAAAATTAATTTCTCATTCTCAAGGCTCTTAAAATTCAAATATTTGGGAATCTATAGTAAAATGTCATTGGGAATCTATAGTAAAATGCCATATGCTTGTATTAAAGATTTGCAGACAATGAATGCCTCTACCACATTGTCACACTGAAGGTCAGGAAGGAGGAGTGGCTATTTTATTTGTAATTTTTCTAAAGATGTCAAGACTAGAGACTCCTCATTTTACTTATTTCAGGTAATTTTTTCTAAAATAATAATTTACATTGAAGCTGATAAATATATGCTAAAATTTTGTCTTGATGCAAATTAAAGGTGACAAGGTATGATCTGGAATAGTAAAGTTTATAATGGAAACAGAAACTGAACCTTAAGTAGGACATTTCAAACTCAAAGGTGGATTTCTTTAGAGGGGAAAAAGTGCTTATCGGGGCTGTACAGGAGGTCAGCAGGGGTCTGTGCATCCAATGTTATAATTATGCTAAACATTTGTCATGCTGGAGTCAATGAGAGCTAGGTTACCATTATAAAGTATGATCTTTAAATGACCAAAATATGTTTTTTAGGTAGTGTCACTTTAATTTTCATATCACTTCAATATTAGCTTCAAATATTTTCTTTGAATTTGAATCCTTGTTAATTTTCTTTTTTTTCAGTCATATTTGCTGTACTAGCTAACCAAAAAAGCCCTGTTCTCTTAGATGGTCCTTCTCTACCTCGAAGTCTCTGTAAACCTTGAACATATTGTGGGGACTCTGTAAGTACTTGTGGATTAATTGATTGGTTCATTGATGAATGATACAAATATTGTGCCTCTAAATGTCTAATAACACATAGGCATATGCCACTGCTTTAAGTACTTGACATATATTTGCATATAGTAACTCATTGAACCCACATGCAATCCCTCAGAAGTAGACAACAATATCATTGTTTCACAGAGGAAGGTAGAAAAGCACAGAGAGAGTAGGTGACAACTGTATCACACAATTATTATGTGGCGGAGTTGGGATTTAAACCTGAGCAGCATGGCACGAGAGACCACACTGTAACCACTACATCACAATGGCAAAGCGGTCATGTGCTTTTGTGACACACATCTCTTCAATGTCTATTAACATTGCTAATGACTGCTGCCACAGAAATATCCATCACAGTGGTTGACGCCTGCAAATTCTCTGCTGTTTTTCCTTATCCCTTGTATCTATTTCCTGTTTGACTTCTCAGGTGGCCTATTTCTATATCCTTTCTTGTCTCAAACACTTCCAAAGTCTCTTTAGCACATAACTGCCTTTTCATTATTTCATGTACTTGATGAAATCTGACTATGTTAACTTTGCTTCCTTTACTGTTCTTTTAAGGCATAAATAGGATTTTGTGTTTATATAATACAGCTATAATATATTATGCTGTATAAATGCAGTTATCATATTCTATTTACTAAATGTCAACACTGTGTATAGCTATTTTTAAGTCTTTAGGAATTTGAAGGGATTAGCTAACTCTTTGAAAGGCGTGAGATCCTATATGATTACAAAGAAGTATAGGATGCAATATTTCAATTGTACCATTCTTTGAGAGATCTTTAACCAAATTCACTGACTCTTAAAATAACTCTGCTTGGTCAGAGTAGCATTATTTATGTTTACTTCTAAGCAAACAAATTACAAGTCTCTTTCTTACCATTAGTTGCATCCTTAAACTACTTTTTATAAAGCAATTAGAAAGTATATTGTTATCAGGGATAGGAATGTTGATTATTATTTTTGGCTGTTACATAAGAAATAATAATTACTATGGTAAAACATCTGAGCCTTGGAACCTGACTATTTTAGGGGAAAAGAATGGAGGTACCTAGAGATGGTGGTCATGTAAATAAGACCAACACAGCAACTGATACTTAGAGACTTCACCTCTCTATTCCCCAGTGACATGAACATTTTTGACATCTCTGATTTCTCTAGGAAAAAGGATGCCTGATTGTCTGGCTTTAGACTGTTACTAGAAGCCTTTTAAAAATAATGTAAAATAGTTGCACAATTAAATGTCATCTTCACCAGTGCTTACTCTTCTGGATTTCTTCTGCATTTTATATTGAGTTTACTCTTAGCGAAGGATAAAATGGGTCCGAACCTATTTGTATTTAACACAATATCTGTTAAATACAAAATAGCATTAAAAAAATTGAAAGATCTAAAAAATAAATTGAAAATTCTGCCAGGAACATGCCTGAAATCCCAGTGACTTGGAGGTTGAGGCTGGAGGATCATAATTTCAAAGCTGGTCTCAGCAACTTGGTGAGGCCCTAAACAATTTAGCAAAACCAAAATATTTTTGAGACAAAACCAAAATAAAACAAAACAAAAAGGCTGAGGATGTGGCTGGTTGGTTAAGTACCACTGAGTTCAATCCCTAGTATAAAAAGAAAAAACTGAAAAATCTCTGCTCTTCACCAATAACTGGTTATGTTATGTTATGCTTAATTAATTAGCTTCTTCCTAAAATTAAGTGAAAGCATAGATAGAATGAAACATTGGCTCAGGTCAAGTTCAAGTCAGGTTTAAATTGTTCTAATTCATAACATGTATACTTTGCATTCTAGATTGAATGAATTTTCTAGCTGCATATTTGGTTCAAAGGATATAAAGATGAATTCTTTGCTTCAGTTTGTTTACCTGGTGTGGCAACTTTTACAGTTTGTTTTAGTTTTGGTTTACAGTTTCATTCTGATCTACTCATTGAAATTGATTGGGCTGTTCTTGCTGGCATTTTACCTCCTTATTTTTCCCCTTTTCTTTACTTCTTATAATTTCAGATATTTTTATTTCCTTGTTTCTAAACTTATATATCTGAAAGGTCTTAAGAGGGGCTAAGAGTATATTTTTGTTGTTTTTATGGAATTACTGGGCAAAATTGTAGTTTCTTTTCCCTTTTTAAATGTCCTTTCTATTTTATTTAGTTGTTGATCAACTAAAGTAGCAGATGTTTGGATTAGCAGTTTTTTAAAAAATAATTCTTCAAAATATTTTTAAAAGTAGAATGCAAAAAATAACTTTTTCTAATATTTCTTAAATATGGATTCTTTTTATTTATAAAAGTTTTTATATTACAATTTATTGCTTTGAATCATTTTGTTTCTCATTATATAACCAAGGAATGACTTATGAATCAGAATATTAAGTTGCTTATTTCTGGTGGAAAAGATTACTGGCTTTGATTTCTCTGTTTCTCTTCCCCAATCATTCTTTAAATCTGTCAACCTGTGATCTCATGGAAGATATGTAAGTGCACAAGCACTTGGGGTTCATTTTGGGTTATCATTATTTAATAAAAGTAAATCAAACCAAATAAATTAAAGACAGTTTTGAATAAAGAATGTCTTATTCTGAGCTAAATTTTTATGCCCAAATTTTTAATTCTCTTAAAATTTAGGAGTAAAATCACAACTGAGTTATTTGATAGATCTTTTAAAAATTAAATAATAAGAAAGGATAAAAATCATTTGAAATTTAAGAGATGCTTGCTAAGTCTTGTGCTTCTTCAATACCATGATAGTATGTTAACATCACACTTGTTTATTCACAAATTGTCATAATTGCAAAATCATGGAACGTACCTCTTCCATCCATAAGGCAAAGTTTATTGGCTTTAAATCTACAGTGTAAGTGAAACACCAAAAGTCCTTATACATAACTCAGACTCTTCCCATAAGGACCCAGATCTTCCAAGACCATAGCAGAATATGTTAATATTCATTGGAAAGGACTTACAGGTCAACGAGTTTAAGTGTTACACAAAATTCTTAGAGCAAGACAAAAATGGAAAGCTTACTTCTCTTTAGATGTTAAAATTAAATCTCTGAAGCTAAAACAGTCCTATGGAAAGAGATTAGTGTTGGTGTAATCACTATTTTTTCTCTACGTGAACACTGGCTAAAGTATTCTACTTACACAGCTGATTTGGATATTTAAATATTTGGGGTTATCAACATGCTTTTGTTTTATGTAGAGAAATCTATCACAATCTTTTCTTCTGAATTTTGAAGGACATTCTGGAGAACCTGCATTGTCTTTTTTTCTCTTATAAATTCTTTTATGTCAAAATAAAGCTATCACCAGAATGACAGCGTAAGTCAGCCAATATATCAATAAGGATTTGTAGGAAATTTGCTACATCAAACACTAATGAAGTCTCCTGCATTTAAATACAAATGAGGTTTTATATCTATCTACACCACTTCTGATGGTAAGCACACAGAAATTAACCTCTGCAGAAAATTGCTTTTTTCTCACTCAACATACAGGTTCTTTGTTCTCACAGGAAGTAGGCATAGGAGGAGGAAATGTAAGACCACTAGTATTATGTGGGTAGCATTTCAATGACAGAGACTATTCTGGGTTAAGAATCTTTAGGGATGTTAGTGATCATATGATGATTGCTGGAAAATAGAAACAAAGCTATTGATAGCTTCTTCTTAGCTCAGGTGAGTTCCATAGTGATGTTTCGGAGATGAAAAATATGACTTTTAGGACATTGCATCTTGAGTATTGAAATGGGTTGAGAGTGTCTTTTAATATACGCAGGATTTATTGAATTGAAGAAGAAAGTGCTTTTAATCATTATATTGAAGTTAGGTTTGTGTAGAGGAGGATTGATGGATGCCGAGCATCAAAGTCTGGACTGCTGTGGTAATTAAGTTGTGTCTCAGCTTCAAACCTGCACTGTTATACTCTGGTTTATTGACACTGAGTGTTATCATTTAGATGTGAGGTGTCCCCCAAAAGCTCATGTGTGAGACAATGTGAGAAAGTTTAGAGGTGAGTGATTGGGTTAGGAGAGGTTTAATCTAATCCCCTGATGGAGACTAATTGGGAGGTAACTGTAGGCAGGTAGGGTGTAGATCCCTAGGGGCCTGCCTCTGGTATTCATATTTTGTGAGCTGAGTTTATTCTCTCTGCTTTCTGAAGTCATGTCCCAAGCTGCATTCCTCTGCCACACACTTCCACCATGATGTTCTGCTTCCCCTCAGACCACAAGAAATGGAATCAGTTATCAATGGACTGGGAATTCTGAATTCATGAGCCCTCAAAAAAGCTCTTCCTCCTTAAAATTGTTCTTGTCAACTCTTTGGTCACAGTGGTGAAAAAACCAACTAAAATGCTGAGGCTCATTTGTACCTTGCCAATTGCTCCCCATTATGCTTTATCAATAAGAGGCACTAGAGAAATCTAGAAGGTTGCGAGTAAAAAGGGACTTCCAGTGTTCTCCCAGTTCCTGTCTGGGAGTTCTTTACCCTGGCAGTGACAATTGTTTTCAGAAATAATAGCTGTTGTAGTTTGCAGTTTTTCTAAGTTATTACAACCAGCTTCATCACATTCTTCCTAGAAAACCAGCAATGGTGAGCCTGCACTTCAACCCTAGAGGCTGAGTCTTAGCTCAGGGATTTATCTTTCAAACTCTTCCACATAATCCTGGCTGAGTAGTTGCTCCCTCTTTAGAGATCTGAGTCCTAGCTTGGAGGCTCTCTTCCACTCCCTCCAGTTAATGATTCCAATCCCTAATTCCCTTCTAGCATTTCCCCAGCTAAAGTTTATCAGCAAAAGTGTTCCTCTTTTGCAGTTCTCTTATAGTCAGCAAAAAATGTTGTTTAATTTTTCATGTGTTATAAAAATTGCTCTGAGTTCTACCTCCTCAAAGATCCCTGACCTATGCAGTGGTAGTTATAGATAAAGAAATGTGTGACATTACTGAAGATACATTAAAGAAATAGGGGATAAAAGACAAGTCCTAAGGAACAGCAGAATATTGACCTGTGAAGATAATGAAACGGTTAAGAAGTGAGTGACTGGACCAACAGTTGAGAAAGGAAGATCAAGAAATCACCAGTGGAACTATGTGACAATGTTCAAAAGGGTTAGGGATGAAAGTATTTTCTGGAATTCTGCAATCCCACTACAAAGAAGCTAGGGTTCAGTTCAGTGAATGGACCTTAGAAATTCTTAGTCATTTGTTTTGATTGATCCTCATTCTCTGCCTAGTCTTGAGAGGGGAGCATCAGTTTGTGAGGAGAAATAGAGTCAGTAAAAAAGACAGGCTCACCCACTGGGCAATGATAGTAGGGAGATAGACTCTGGTTGTTCAGGACCTTATTTTGTTGTAAATTCATTGCAGATAGACTTCCCTTTCATGCCAAGATTGCTATCCCATTCAAGTGTTTAGTATTCTTTGTAATAGAAAGAATTAATATCTATTTGAACCTATCCATCCTATAAAGGTGAATAAAAAAAACTCTGGTTTTAATTAGATCTCCACTAGAATTTCCACATGGAATATGGTGGTTTAATAATAATAATAATAGTAATAATAATAATAATAATAAATAACCAATAATAATATAGTGAATCATATTTTAGCAGAATTGAAAAAATGTGTATCCTCTGTATCATGCCCATTTGCAAACTGGGAATAATCATTTCATTTTTTTGACAAGTCATAACTGAGCCCCATCAATGAAGGAATGTATTAATTTGAAATACAGAGTGGACTAATTGCCATTCTCAGAACAGCTAATGATGCACTTCGCTGTGTAATAAAGAAGCAATATAAACAAGGATATAATTTTAATTGACATTGAAGGCAGTGTAATTAAAATTATAATATATTTTCCTATAACCTATGATCTTTATGGGTGATGCTTTTTTTAAATGGTTTCATTTGAAAAGTCAGATTTCTTTTTTGTTTTTGTTTACAGTGCTGAGGACATGAGGATGGAACCTAGGGCCACATGCAAGCCAGGTGAGTGCTCTACCACTGAGCCACATCTCCAGCCCTAAGATTTCTTTTTAGTTTGTCCAGTACAGTCCAGTCCCTGTCTCAAATACTTAAGGAATTTACCATTTCTAATTCTAAAACTTATAAAACTGAGAATTCATTGAAACTTTCATGTATTTTTTTCTATTAATTCTCATAACAGTGTGGGCAAGAGAATTATTGGTTACCTTTTTATTTACCAAAAGATCGATATTGGACTGTAACTCAGTTTTGACTCTAAACCACATGCCTGCTATACTTTACAAACTTTTTCTCTAACAGATCTAAGCTTTCCTTTGTGTTTGCTTGCAGAATTGAAATGTGAATCCAGATAATACATGCAGGTCCCAGAGGACTTACCACTTAATCAGGTCTCTGCGATGCAGGAGGAACTGACCCTACCCTAGATCTTCTGGTCTCCAGAATAGTTTGCAGATCATACCATCTTGTGTCTAGACCTCCTGAGTCCATTATGTTTATAACCATAATTTTAATGTCACAGCCACCAATGAAATACTGAAACCCTTGATGGTGTCTAACTTTACCCTCAATACATTTGTTGGCATTTTAAAAATACCAAATTTTATTATGGGATAGAGCAACATGATAGACATGATACTGGTGGGGTGTTCAGTGGGGTCCAGTTTCTTGGCATCCCAAACAAAAGACTGAGCAAGAAATGCAGAGGTAACAGAAACAGTAAACTTACTGAAAATGAAAATGAAGATGAAAGTAACACTCCGTAAAGTCAAGTGGAGTGGGCTAAGCCAAAGAGTGGCTCAAGGCCCTGATATCTGGGTAAGTCTTGTCTTATATGGTGAGCTATGCCTTGTTCCGCTCCTTGAGGACCTGATTGAAGACCTTGCCCTATTGGACTCCATTAGTTATTTAAATGTTTCTTAATTAGAAATACAGAACTTGTGGCAGGAGTTGCTGTGGTGATAAACCCCCAGTGGTGGGAGTTGCCATGGCCAAGAGACTTAAGGTAAACAAGCACATGATGACTCCTCTCCCCTTCTGGTACTCTAGCCAGCATTTTTCTAGTACCCTGCCTCTTGACATCCCTAAACTCCTACCTCAGACATATTATATGGGTGAGGAAAACTTAGGTCATTTAGACAGTTAGAAACAATTTCTTTCATCATAATTTCTCTTAGAAGAGCTGGAGAAATCCCACTGTATGTGTGACCTGGGAACCAAAACCACTTCTCTACCCAACCTGGGAGGAGGCCCCAGTGAAGAACTCTACCAGCCTGTACAAAAAGATCATTTCAGCTTCATCTTGGTGGAGCCACCTGGAGCTAAGTTTGTGGGTATTGGTGTGGAAAAGAACCAATTTTCTCTTCATTAACATATGGGGGAAATGTTTTTTAATTTTTTTTTTTTGTGTGTTGCAATTGTTGGTTGTGATTTTGAGAAAAGGAGAAGGAATGGTTGAGACTGAGCAACATAACAGAGAAGCCAAAGATGTTTAAAAAACACTTGCGAGTTTCGTCACTTGTGTTTTTTGTTGAGTTGTCTGTTTGAGGTGTTGGAATTGAACTCAGGGTCTCACCCAAGGATTGGCAAGTGCTCTCCCACTGGTCTACACCCCCAACCCCAGTTGGCATTTCTATAATGTAAGTTCCTCTTATCTCCACAAACATTTTAAAAAATCTGTCACACACACAAAGGCAGGAAATGTAAGAGAAGTGATATATTCTCTCTCCCCCCTCTCTCTCTATCTCTCTCTTTTTGGTATTTATGAGGCAAAAATTTCAACACAGTCATATCTGAACATGTGAATGAATAAGAGTAAAGGACAGAGATGTGGGGAAGGATGGCCAGAACTAACTGGCCAAAAAAGAAAAATGAAAAACAAAATAAAACAAAAAAATAAAAACCCAATGAACACTGTCACTGTTAGCACCAAGGAGAGGCCATTTATCAAGATCCAAAATTTAAGGACTGGGGATATAGCTCAGTTGGTAGAGTGCTTGCCTTTGCAAGCCCAAGGCCCTGGGTTTGATCCCAGCACCGCAAAGGAAAATCCAAAATTTAAGTGATCATGAAGTCAGCCCAGCGTAAAAGGTTTTTTCTTCTTGATTTGCTCCAGTGGAAAGTGGTAGTTTCTCATTCTAATTTATATTGTGAGAGTCAAGGACCCTGTGTAACATCCAAGGATGCCCATGATACTGTGCAGAACACAGGCTGGGATCAGGATTTCTGATTTCCATATTGAAATCAAGGAGTTGAAAAACATGTAAATTCTAACCTTGACCCTAACCCTAACCCAGTGCAGTAGTGTATGTTCTAGATGTGGTGGAAAAGTATGTATGAGAATTTATCGCAGGTCAGAGACTGTGTTTTCCCGGCAGAGGCTCTGATTAATTGGTCAAGGTTTTGTCTAAAAGGGCATCATCTCTCAACCAGGGAACTGTCTCATACAACGCTGGGCAAGGTGTCTTGTAATCTTCCTTCCCTGCTTTGTAACTCACCAGCAATAACACTTATTCTCCGTATCTTGTGCACCTCCAGTGAATGCACATGTTTTCCTCACTTTTTTGACATATGCATAAGTGTTTCACACAGAGTGTGTTCAGTCCGTTTTTTCAGCTGTTCCTGACCCATGTCATGCTGTCTCTATGTGGTCTGATCAGAACTGTCCATTCAGATTCCTTGGCTTTGCCACTTGCTAGTGTCTGGAATTGTCAAGTCTCAGCTTCCAAAAGTCTTGGTTCTGTTGGCAGGGCACATGTGATGATTCTTTAATGAGAATTATGACCTAAAAAGTCTAGTTTGTATGTAGGCATGAAGAGAATTTTAAAAAATAAATTGAAAATTAAGCTGTGAACAGCATTAGAACATTATGCATTAAAATTTCTTAATTTTTAAAATATGCAGATATGCCTTAGTCTTGTCATTTTGCTTTTTGAAAATAACCAATGTGTTTTCTAAAAGTGTTGTGTAATCTACTTGTGGTGCTAAAGAAGAATTGTCATATATGTAAGACTCATGTTAGACACTTGTCTTTTTTAAGAACTAAAATAATCGTATTATTGTGAAGTATCTTTTTTTTTTTTTTTTTTGGAACCGGGGATTGAACCCAGGGACACTCGACCACTGAGCCACATCCCCAGCCCTATTTTTTTGTATTTTATTTAGAGACAGGGTCTCACTGAGTTGCTTAGGGCCTCGCTAAGTTGCTGAGGCTGGCTTTGAACTCGCGATCCTCCTGACTCAGCCTCCCAAGTCGCTTGGATTACAGGCATGCGCCACCATGCCCGGCTAAAGTATCATTTTTTTCAAGTATGAAGTTAATCATTCAGCAATATGCTGCATAATTTAAGGTAGGAGAGTGGTGAACAGGTAATCTATGCATATATCACTAGTGCCAAGATATTAAGCAGGGGAAAATATGTCCTTTCCAGTACAAGAGTCTCTGGATCCCTAGCCATTTTGAAAAGCCAGTATTTAATTATATTAGGAGAACTGTTATTATGAGTTCCCTGCCTAGAATATCAAGGTTAGAAAGATATATCCTTTTTATTCCTGAAGACTATAAAATTCACAAGAAAGAAAAAGGATTCAGTATTCCTACCCATGGTTGAGGTCTAAACAACTGTGAGGGTAGCTGAGACTTTAAATGTTCTTTTTGTTCTTGTGGCAGTTGTCCTTTTTAATCACCCAGTGACAGCCTATGATTTGTGACCACTGACATAATCTGTTGACATGGGTTCAACATTGCATGCATGTATTTGGTTTTATGTAGGGTCCAACTGGGTGACTTCAGTGAGCTATAGACAAGCACACCTCCATGGTCAGTACATCCCTGGGAGGAACAGCTGATCCTGTTTTCTACATTTCTCTCATGCCTCAAATCTCCCAAATCCTCCTTGGTACACAAATTGACTTTCATTTTACCATATGACTAGAAAAAATATCACTACATCTCTCCTTCATTTGCTACTTTCTTTCAAATCATCGTTGAAAATTACTGTATTACTAATGCAAAATTCTAATTAAAGAAGCCTTCAGCTATAATTTGTCTGCTTTCCCCCTATTAGTTCTATTTATGTCCTTTGAACCAGTATGTCCTTTGATGCACTTTCATTTTCTCATGATCTCTTTTGGATGCTTAAAGTCAGATATCTTACCCCACCTCACTCATGGTTTTTCTTTTCTATGAACTAAAATACATAGGTCTTTCAATCATTTTCCTTTCCCCTTGACATAATTTATTAGAACACAACTCATCGTAGTTAATTTATTTTGAACGTTGGGTAATTCCTTGGTGCTGTTCTTTAGGAAAAAGTTCAGTAAAGCACCCACACCTGCAGGCACACTCTCCCCACTGATGCCATGTGTGGAGGTCATCACCTTCCATAACACGAACAGTATATGTGTATCAACATAGTCTAAGATTTCATTATTTTTTTTATAAACAAGCTAGCCACATTATTGATTGCTTCTGAGATTCTTGTTCCTCTAGGTCTTGTTTATGTAAGCTTCTATTATAAAACCAACTCATTCTTTGTGAACATTATTTTTAAAAAACATAGGTGATGGATTAATATTGATTCTCCTTATATTGCCCAGCTTCATTTTAATCTATTACTTTAGATAAAGCAAGCATTAGAGGACCGTGAAAAAACCAATTTGTGAAACACTTACAATCCTGGAAATCCAGCCTCCCAAGAAGGACGGTTTGTCTATGACATCTCACTAATGCTGAGGGTATCCATCCAAGATGCCAAAAGATCTTCAGATTTAAGAACACTGTCTAATCCCATTCCAACAGACAGAAAATATCACAGAATCCACATTGAGACCGAATTTAGAGGTCAAGTATTATAGAATTAGGGGACTTGGAAAGCAATTTGAGCTCCTTACGAACTTACCTTTACAAAGTATTAGGACAACTCTGTGCAAGTGTGAGGTAACCACTGACTTTGACCTTCCTATGGTGATGAAAATCAACTCTTCAGATGAAGACAATTAAATCTAATCTAAGCAATGTATCATCAACAATGTCCAGTATACAGCAAAAAGTTTCAATTGTGTGTGTGTGTATATGTGTATGTACAAATTGTCCAAAGAAAGAACAAAAGAGAAGCAAGCAATGTAACCTAAGCTAGACATGCTTTAGACTTTGGATTAGCAGACAAAGAACTAGAGAAAAGTATATAAAATAATTTTAAAGAAAACTATCTTAAAAATTATATGAAGAATCAGATGAGAAATTAAAGTAATAAAAAAGAATCAAATATAAATTTTATAGTTGACAAGTATAATGTCTAAAATAAATATTATTTGGATGGATTTAATAGCAGAATGGAGATGAAAGACAAGTCATTAAACCTAAGGTAATCAATAGGAAAGTTTTAATTTGAAGAACACAGATAAAATGTTGAATAAAATCAAGTTAAAGTCAGTTATTTGAAATATATTCAAAGAGCTAAAGGAAATGATATTTAAAATAATAGATACATGAAAATAATTTCTCACCAAATAGAGAATATCAATAAGAAGACAAAGGAAAAAAAACACAACAAAACTAATTTTGGGATTTAAAAGCTCAATAAGTGAAATAAAGATTTTACTACAGGGGACACAGCAGCAGATTTGAAAAATCAGAAGAATCAGTAAATTTAACTTGAGTCAATTGAAATTTTTTATTTTAAGGAACAGAAAGAAAAAAAAAGGAAGAATATTTAATAGAGCCTCAATACATACAGAACCAAATAGACCAACATATATATAATAAGAATCCTGAAAGAGGAGAAAAAGGCAGAGGCAGAAAGAATATTGGAACATAATAGCCCCAAATTTCCTAGTTTTAATGAAAACTTTGATACATGTATCCAAAAAAACTCAAGAAACTCCAAGTAGAATAATTTCAAAGAGCTTCACACCCAGACACATCATGACCCAAACACCAAATAAAATAGACAAATCCTAGAAAATGAGATTTGATAGGAGATAGAATATTTGCATTGACCTCTATCAAGTAGAGATTGAATTAATAATTTAAAAACTTCCCACAAAGACAAGTCTAGTTTCAGAAATTCACCAATGAATTCTACTAAATAATTTAATTAATTGGTTCAGTGAACACTAACCTTCACACACTGTTTCAAAAACAAAAGAGAAGGCAACATTTCCAAATTTATTCATCAAGGTTACTATTACCCTGATACCAAAATCAGACAATAACATTGCAACCAAATAAAACTAGAGACCTACATTGCTTGTGGAGATGCATAATCAACAAAATACTGGCAAACTGGATTCAGCAACCTAGAAAAAGGTTATACAGAATAACCCCAGAATGCAAGATTGATTAATATACAAAAATATATCAATGAAATGGACTATACTATGACAAAGTCAAACACTGCTTCATGGAGAAAACACTCAATAGAGTAGAAAAATGGGGATTTCTTCATGCAAAAGGTATCTATGTAAAATCCATAGCTTAATGGCTAAAGACTGACACTTTCTCCTTAAGACAATGGTATCTGCTGTCTCCATTTTTATTCACCATTCCTCTGGAGTTTCAGCCCCGGGCAATTTGGCAAGAAAAATAAATAAAATCATCCAAATGGGAAAAAAGAATTCAAACTACGTACAGAGGATCAGAGCTTGTAGTAAGAGATTCTAAGGAATGCACATGAAAACTCTTGGAGTTAGTAAAGAAGTGCAGCAAGTCCTCAGGACATAAAATCAATACATGGAAGTCCACTGCATTTCTACACACTGACTATCCAAATATGAACAATCTGAAAATGAACAACTTCATTTGCAATAAACAGCATTAAAAATAAAATTCATAAAGTTTATTTAAGCAAATAAATGAGTTTTTAAAAAAATTTAAGGAAAGAAGTGTGATACTTGCACACAAAGTCACAAAGCATCATTGAAAGAAATTTAAAGGACCTAAGTAAATTTAAAAAAACCTGTATTCATGAGCTGAAAGCCTTAATCATGTTAAGATAAAATATTATCCAAATTGATCTAGATTCAATGTAAATGCTATCTAAATCTAAGGTGACATTTTTCTTTTTTAAAATCAGCAAGTTAGTCTTAAAATTCAAATGGGAATGCAAGAGATCTGGAGTGATTTTGAAAAAGAACAAAGATGGAGAACTCACAGTTCCAAATTTCAAAACTTACTACAAAACTATAGAAATCAAGGAAACAATCAATAACATGAAGAGAGAGCCTACAAAATAGGAGAAAATCTTAATCACATGTACCTTAGATAGCACATTAGTCTCCAGGATACATAAAGAACTCAAAAAACACCAAAAAAACAAATAACCCAATCAATAAATGGGTTAAGGAACTGAACAGGCACTTCAAAGAAGAAATATAAGCAATCAACAAATACGTGAAAAGATATTCAACATCTCTAGTAATTAGAGAAATGCAAATCAAAGCTACTCTAAGATTTCATTTCACTCCAATCAGAAGGGCAGTCATCAAGAATACAAGCAACAATAAATGTTGGAGAGGATGTGGGGAAAAATGTTCACTTATACATTCCTGGTGGCATTGCAAATTGGTGCAACCATTATGGAAAGCAGTATGGGGATTTCTCAGAAAACTTGAAATGGAACCACCATTTGACTCAGCTATCCCACTCCTTGGTTTATACCCCAAATCAGTATACTACAGTGATGCAACCACATCAATGTTTATAGCAGCTCAACTCACAATTGCCAAACTATGGAACCATCCTAGGTACCCTTCAACAGCTGAAGATAAAAAAAATGTGGTGTATATACACGCTGGAATATTACTCAGCCTTAAAGAAGAATGAAATTATGGCATTTGCCTGTAAATGGATAGAGCTGGAGAATATCATGCTCAGTGAAATAAACCAATTCCCCCAAACCAAAGGCTTTAATGTTTTCTCTGATATGTGGATGCTAATTCACAATCAGTTGGGGGGCAGCTACAGAAGAATAGAGTTACTATGGATTAGACAAAAGGGAATGAGTGGAGGGGAGGGGGTCTGGAGGTAGAAAGGACAGTAGAATGAATTGAACATTGTTACCCTATATGCTGTATGACTACATGACCAGTGTGAGTCTCCACCATGTACAACCAGAAGAATGAGAAATTATAGTCCACTTATGCATGATGTGTCAAATGTATTCTACTGCCATGCAAAACTAATTAGAAAAAATCAAAAAAGGGAATGGAGTATGATTGATGTTCCAACATGAATGAACCTTTAAAATATTATGTCACATGAAAATATCCAGAAACAAAAGCCACATACTGTCTGATTGCATTTATATGAAATGTCCAGAGCTGGCAAATCCGTAAGGACAGAAAAAATATTTTAATTTGCTTGTGGTTGAAGGGAAGGATAATGGGGATAGACGAGGTATAGAGATTTTTTTTTTGAGCTATGAAAATGTTCTAGAATTAGATGATTGTGATGATTGCACAGCCTTACGAATATAATAGAACACTTTTATAGGTGAGTTTTGTGACATGTGAATTATATTTCAATTTAAAAAAAGAATTTTTGAAATATACTAATCAAGGGATGTTTCAGTTGATATCTGTGTGTATTTGAATAAGACCAACCAGTTAACTAATATAACCACATTAAGAATTAAAAATATAAATATATCTCTTAACCCTTTATTCTGCCCTGGCTATATTACTTTGTTAGTCACATTGTAGTCTGCCCTCTGTTGCAGCACCATTATAGGCAAAGCAGCTGTAAACTGGAGACAGCTAAAATGCTGTTTTGAATTGTTGTACATCAATTCATGAGGGGAGAGACTATTGTCTATTGATATAGTGGAATATTACTCAGCAATAAAAATGAATGATATTGATACACATAACTACTTGGGCAAAAACTCCAGACCCAAAAAAGTGGCCATGTATGACTCCATTATATCAAGTTCCAAAACAAGCAAAACTAGCTACATTTATAAAACGAAGAGCAGTAGTTGCCTGGGATAGTTGGGGTGGTGGTTGATCGACTGCAAAGAGGTTTGAGGGACATTGAGGGGGTGATAATGATGTTCTTTATTGTGATGGGGATGTGAGTACTTAAATTAGTATTTTTAATTGTATATATTATTCTCAATAAAATTGGCAAAAATTGAAGTTATGTAAAACAGATCATCATTACTTATTTTAATTTTATGTACATTATTTAATTTAAATTTGATAAATCATAGAAGTTATGAAAATGAAGATCATCCTTAATCATACCTGAAATACCTGAGACTTTCTTTGCTGTCAAGGTAAAGGTTAGTCCTGAAATTCATTCAGACAATGTAGGTTTTTTGCCCGCATCTCTAATGCTACCATTCTTTCCAAGAATTTGTGTCCTCATTCGGCATGATGTCATGATTGTCCACTTATAATTAATGTCCATTTGCTATCATTTATAACACATGATAAAATATGCAGTGTGTGGAATTTAATCCTTAAGGAATTCTCCTCCTAGTTGGGTAAACATATGCAGATGGATAAGTTTCAATATAAAATATTGTAAAAATTAGAGCATTGGAATGGCAAAGTGCTGGTGGAGTCAATGGGAGCAAAAAAGCAACTCCCTTTGAAGTCAGCAAACTACTGCCAAAGCAATGGCTGACTGGGATCTTGATGAGTGGGAGATTTTAGGTAAAGAAGAAAAGAGAGAGGTCAGGGGCACATTAGGGAGTAGAATGTGTGCAAGAGTCTTGGCCATAGAAAGCCACGATGTATTTCAGAAAAAGAAAAGGCCTGGGTGGCTGGGAAATAGGATATATATAGATATATATCCTGCACCTGAAAAGGAAGGTGCAGTCGGATATAAGGTGCAGCCAGACATGAAGAATCTTGTTGGTTAGGGTTTTTTGTTTTTTGGGTTTGTTTTGTTTTGTTTTGTTTTTTTGTGCTAAGAGTTGAATCCAGGAGCACTCTATCACAGAGCTACATGCCCAACCCTTTTTTGTTTTTATTTTTATTTTTTAAATTTTAAGGCTTGTTCTCACTGAGTTGTCCAGGTTGACCTGGAACTTGTGATCCTCCTGCCTCAGCCTCCTGAATAACTGGGATTATAAGCATGCATCAGTTTTGCAAATCCAACACCTAAATATACTTCACATTTTCACTGTGTAATAGGCACTGTTGTGACTCAGTCTTCTGTTATTTACCTGATTACTGCAAGTCTCAGTGTCCTTCACTTCATTTCTATAATTCAGCAATATTGTGTTAAATCATTCTTGGAAAACTCGTTTATTTTTGGTCATAAAATACTATAAATATAAGATAGAAAGTTATTTTTAAGATATTGGGAAAAGGGACTATATCATATACCTCCTTCTTTATTTCTTTAAGATATATGATACGTGTAAAGATATGGACAGGAGTGGCAAGATAAGCATAACAATAAGTGAACTATAAAAATTATTATAATAATTATTATATTATTCTGTATAAAGAGAAAGAGAGAGAGAGAGAGAGAGAGAGAGAGAGAGAAGAGGGAGGGAGGGAGAGGGAAGGGGGGCATGAAACCAAGAAGTGGGAGAACAGAGTTGAATTCAGACAGTGAGGCTTTGGAATAATTCAGAAAAGACCACACAAACGGAACTGAATTTATTTGAGCCTGTTCTAACCTTTGGATCATATCCCTCCCAGAGGAGATAAAGAAATCCATCTACCAGTGCACACTGAAAATACTGACCACTCTCAGGTAACTGTTAGGTTAGGCATTATTTCCTGGGTGCAGTATACACAGCCAAAGCATTTGAGTCGGACACATAGAGCAGAGGTCAGACATTTCAAGACTTCAAAAGTTTGTATGGAATATTATAAGTGCTGAAGTGACTAAATATTTTGCTTTTACCATTTTTTGCATTCTGTGTTTAATCCAGAATTGCTTTCTACTTGCCTTTCATGTCTTTATGCCTTATATAAACTCACAATAAAGTGCTGGGTGATTTAATATACTATTTAAATAAAAGCTTCTGAGAAGTTGTTATTCGGAGCTGAACTGGATATTTGAGGACCCGTGTCCCCACCTGAAGCCAGAGATATCCATTTCACTGCTGTGGTCTCGGGGCCGTGCATATTGACTGATTTACTGTCACAGATTATCCACTGCTCGCCTAGAAGCCATTTCAGTTTAAGGGCATGAGGTTTGGCAGGCAGCATTGCTTGCAATAATGTAATAAAACAGAAAGAAATCCATACCTGGTTGTGAATGAAGAGTCTATCTATTTTGCCAGAGGCGGGTGAAATGGGTCTGGGTGATTTAGTGGTGGGTCAGAGCAGAGCTGTATAAAATAATACACCATTACTTGTATTCTTGAAAATGGCCAGCATGCTTCAGAGTTCCTAAATTCTGTGTACTATTATTAGCAGGGGGGTGGAGGGGAGGTTACTAATTTTATTTGTCTTCTCAGGCCATTGGTTTATGATGGTGCTATTACCATTTATGGTTGTTCTGGTCAAGGATCTTTTGGTTGCAACAATCAGAATGTCATGTAAGCTTGCTCAAATCTCTTAATAGCAGGTCAGGAAAAAAGCAGAGGTAGGCTTCAGGTAAGACAGAATGCATAGGAAGTCTGTGCTCCGTGCCTAGGGACTGTCAGCCTTGCTGTTTTCTGTGTCTCCCAGCAGTCAGCTCCACTCTTCTCTTTCAACACTCTGGCTTCCTCTGTGTGTCCATCTCCTCGATCACTGCAACTTCCACTTTGGCCTTTTTTGTATCAAATCCTTTATGCTAAAAGTTTCACTGCTAAATAAGCTAGTACCTCAATGTCCCATTTCCAAATTCCTAGGAAAAGAATCCGGTTGAACCAACTCATGTATGTTTTGGTCAAGGTCTTGTACATTATATATACTCACCGTCAGCCTATGAATTGGTGCCTCAGGGTGCTTTTCGGAATAGGAAAGATGATAGTAGGTTATTTAACATTAGACAGCTGTTTCTAATATTATTAAAGTTGGAAATATCATCTTTCATTAAAATCTGTTGAGTGCTTACTATATCGTACTATCCTAGGTAACTCTCCACATTTGGAAATTCAACTGTCAACAAGATGGAAAATCTTTGTTCTTCCCTGGTCCGTCCTGGCTGCATCACCTTTGGGTAGCTTCAAGCTAGTTCATTCAGTGTGTCCTTCATTTAGGTATTATACTCCCACCCCTATAGATTCATGAAATTCTGTATCCTTGAGACCCTTACTTACAATGATGCAGAGAATCTTCCATTATTCCAAAAGCCACATTATAGCCTACTTCTTTCACAAGGTCTTTCCACTATATGTTATATCAAAATCTCTCCTCATCTCCTACCAGACTCTCACTTTACTTCATAGGGATTTATCTTCTTAATATGTTCTTCCTTTAGTGCTTATCCTCTTTCTCCATCTCAGCTGCTTGAGATGATTATTAGACTATTTTTGTTGAAATAGCTGAGGTCACACTATTCTACATAAATGGACATTGGCTTAAATTATTTTCTCCAAGTTAGATTCAGAAAGGGAGGCTTTATTATTTACAAATCTTCCTTTCCTGTACAGAGACTATGCAAAGGCATTCTGTGTAGCACAAGAAGCTAGCTAAATAAATGCGATTCTCCAGTGATTCACGGAGCTGGTAAAAATCCAGGTATACTATTGTTTCTTCCTGTAGGTACTTTAGCAAACCGAGTGAATAGCCCACTAGAGAAAAGTTGTCACTTTCACTGATTCATCAACACTTTTCCCAGCAATCACAGTACCTGTGCCATCTGTGTTTAGCACTTTACAAAAAAAAAAAAAAAAAAAAATGCTCTTTGCAACTGCCATACAAATCAGGGGCACTAACAAGGTCACACAGAAGGGAATTTCAGGACTCTAAGAAGATGTTCTACTGCATGCAGTAAGCAATAACAGATTCTACACAAGTTCTCCAGCATCCCAGGCTGCTCTGCCCCAGCCTGGAGCAGCTTTGGGTCCACTGGGAAATGTGTATTATGCCTGGGTTAATTTGCTGATTAATCTCTAGTCAGTGGTTTGTGCTTTCCCCAGATGGCCAATTAAAATTTACAACTGGCAGAACAGTGTCCTGTTGGCAGGCTGCTGAGGGGCTGAAGCTGGAGGCAGTGACAGAAGGCATGGGCCGAGTTTTGCCTTGTTTTCCCCTCCCCTTTTCTTTATTTCTCTCTCTTGCTCTTTTTAAAGCTGCTGGATTTATTCAGAGGAAAGTGTAAGCTGGGCTTATGCAGTAAGTGTGAGATGTGTGGTGTAGTTTACAACTCTGCTGCTATTTACTCTCCAACACTCTCAGGGCCGCTCCAGTATTCCAGGCATCAACGGTTTTACCCACAGCAAATATAGCTGACAAAATCAGCCAGGGGGCACAACTGATTTAACAGCTTCTGAAATGTAATAGCCTTTTTTTTTTTTTTTCCCTGATTTGCAGTCCCCATGGATTGATGGTCTAATATCATTCACTTCCTCACAAATATATAAAACATTTACAGTTGTTTGTGTAAATCAAAGGCAAAATGCTGTGTGTGAAGCTGATAATAACTAATGCTGTGATATATATAAAAGATAACATGCTTTTACAGCAATAGCCCCCCAAAATTAACTGTTACTTTTTACTTAGCATTCTATACAAATTGCATTGTATACACATCTGAATAAAACATACAGCAAGGAATTTAATTAGAGAAGTGCAATTTGATATAATTCTTTATTTTATAGTGAAATATTTACCGTGTGCTTCAAATATGCTTGAGTCATCTGGATTGGAAATTCTGAAGGAAATTTTAATCAAGTTCCATTGATCCTAAAATAATCCAAACATGGTAATGATGTATGATACTACGACAGTTTATTGCTTTCACAAACTGTTCATTACAGTTGTTAAAAATCTTTATTTGTATAATAAGTGTATTTGTTGACATGGAAAACTAATGTGAATATTTCATTATTGATGATAAAAATAATTTAGGAGAGTCAAGTGTAAGTCTCATATTAAATAGGTAGGAAGGGAAGAGACATTTTATAAAATTATCTTTATGTAAAATGCACAGAATTTTGGATTCCATTTTATGAACAGCATGTATTTCAGAATTTATACATTGGACATTAACAAGTTTCTATTAGATTATAAGATAGAATTTCAATTTCATGGGCAGCTCTCTGTGAGTCATTTGCACTATACTATATACCAGAGCAAATATATAATAGCTAAATTTATTTTTATGGAAATAAGATTTGGAAGTGTCATGATAAGTTCCTATGGACAGTGACTCTATCTTGCTAAGCTTTGCTCTCAATTCCCCTATACCTGGCATATAGTAGGTTTCAAGAAATGCTTAAATATGTACCAGTTTTCCCCAATAAATAGGAAAAGCTCAATTTATTTCCAGAAGACTTTCCGTGTCATACTTCATTCAAATGAAAGTTCTTGAAATATTTTTCAGAGTTTTCTTACATGCTCTGGTCTTGAGTTTGAGTTGTTCTTGTCCAGGGATTACAGGATCCTTCATGGCATGTGTCATGTACACTTTTTTGACCTTCACAGTGTTAGCACCAATGTATCTGCTCAATAAATGTGTGCTGAAGTGAGTTCCCCATGCATCTTGAAATGCTTTGTCCTTTATAGAAACAGCTTGATTCCGCTGGCTGACTTTCCACACTGTGAAGTCTGACTGCAGGATTTCAGTTCAGCTTCCACAGGGAGTGTAGACCTTGACAACTATGAATGGGAGATCTACAGACGAGACAGAATCCATAAGTAACATTTCCTAGCTTTCTATTATTTTGTTGTCTAATAGCATAGACTACACATTTTCTTTGGGGTAAATATTTTACCTATAAAGCAAAGCACTTTTATGGAATATATGAGTTGGTCTGAGATATTTGGCAATACTTAAGTAGGATTTCTTCTCAACTGACCAGAGTTTGTATCTCACTAGTGGCTGATACCCTAACACACTGGAGAGATGCGACCCAGGAGAAAGAGAGTGTTTAATGCCCAAGTTGAAAATATTAACCTAAGACCCATATCTTGATTGAGGGACTGCAAATCAACTCCACACATATTTATTAAGCACATACTCTATTCAAGAATCATGTGAGACAATATGGGGAGTTAGAATGAGTTTCAGATATCTAAAAACTTGAGATCTATGAACCAAAATAATAGTAAAACAAGGCAGAATATGATTACAAAGACAGTACAAAGAACCATGCAGGCTACTCACTAGAAAATGATTGCTTTCATCTGGAAGGATTAAGAAAGGCTTCTTGGGGGGAATTGAACCCCAAGGAATAAGATGGAGCTTTTCAGAGAAGGGAGAGGAGAGAGAGCTTTCTGAAAAGAGAGAATCATATGAGGAAAAGAAAAGGTGGAAAATACGAATTTAGTTCAGGGAGTAGGAACTAATGAAAAGAATGATAAGGAATGTGTGTGTGTATAAAATGAAGCTGAAAAGACTGGGAAATTTGGTAAGTTTGAGGTATGAAATTTAAATTGAGTTTTGATTCATGCAGAATCTTCAAGTTGTTGTGTAGGGAAGGAATTCTGGTCAAAGCAATGCATAACAATGAATGAGAAGTGGGAATCTGGCAGGAGAAAAGCAAGGTGGGACTATAATAGTGATGCACTCAAGGGACACCAGGGGCCTAAACCAGCCTTGGTGGTAGGAAAGAGGAAGAGGGTGAGTGAAGTGGTGGAGTCATTCCTGGTGAAGAATTGACAAGACAGGATGGTGATCAGCACATTTCTATGTTGGGAGCTAAAGTGAGTGACTATTCTCTTACAAGAAAAGAGAGAGCAATGGAGAGATGATGTTTACAGGGGGAAGAGAGTCCACTGAACTTTTTATTTATTGAGTATTGCTTAGCCATCATTTTTTTCTTTAGGTAACAGACTGTTTGAAATGTAAATTTTCAGTGGAAAGTGAGTTAAAATGGTGTTGTGAATTTGATGATCATGTGTGCAATGTGTTAGTTGAAGTCATGGGAATAGATAAATTGCCACAGGTCAGTTGACAGTCTATACTGACCTGACCATGTAGATTATTAAAATATTAAATTACTTTTGTGTTGAGTAGTACATATAGCTGTCCTAAGCTCCCTAATGAACTCTTTGCCCTAGCTTTCCTGGTTATTCTACAGAGACTTTTTGAGCTATTGCTGCAAAATGGCCAGTAAAAAGTTGACATTTGTCTCATATCAACTGCCCAGATACTGGTGCAGGACTGGGGTTCTGCCTATTTTCATTATCACTTTTCCATTACTATCCATTGTCAAATGATCTTTCTGTCACCCTTGCTCTAGAAGGACTGAATAAATAGAACCAAAGCAAGCAAGGGGTGAGCCAGTTGGCCTGACAGGTAGGAAGGAGTGCTCACAAGGGACATCTTTGCCCTTGTGATGAGAACCTCCTCATCTTTGCACCCACTATGTTCCCTAAGCTAGCTGCTATGTTGGGGATGAGGATCAGACACATTCAAGACAGTGTGCAAGACATTTTAAATGTGTGATGTATAGACAAAGAATAAGCTGGCATATACAAAGATGCTCAATACAAACTTTCAGTTCCATTTTATCTTATTTTAATGGACATGTATTTTGGCTAAAGGCATTTATATAACACAAAAAAGTATGTTTTGGTATTATATAGAATTTACAAAGTTATTCTATAGCATCCTTTATATCTGATCTCTTGAACTGAAGAAAATTAAATTTACCAAAATTACTATATTCAGTGCTGCACACGTTTGTTCATTAATATGCTCATGCATTCTTTTTTAAGATTATTCCTACATTTGAAAAACCTAAAGGAACATAATCTAGAAAAATGAACAACAGGGAAAGAACAAACTTCATATCAGAAAGAACAAACTTCATATCAGAAATAATAACTTTGGTTTACTGGATCATAAATGTATTACCTGTAAGCTTCAAACGTCTTTGTGATTATTTTTATAAAAACTGAAAATTTTCAGATCTCAGATATTTCTCTGATTTATTTTTTTGTCAGGTAGAGTATAATGTAACAAACAGATCATTCTAAGGTATGATGGTTTTAGTTTTCCAGTTGAAAGGTCATGTCGCAAAATCTGTGTGCTAGCTATAATCTTAACATGGCTTTCTCAGCGTGAGAGAAGTTTAAGTATTCATGATATTGTAATTACACATACTGATTCCATGTATCAGTAATGACCTTAGAAGAGAGTAGGAAAAGTGTGTTTTCCCTTCATCATAAGAAAAAATACTTCTTATTCTAATTATTTGCTCTTGAATTTATATTATATAATTTTAATAAATATTTTAATTTGATATGGCAATTAACTGGCCCTAACAATGTTGTTCTTTCCTTTTATGATCGACTTTCAGGGAGAATAAATTTGAAGACACCTTTCTAAGTTATTAACCAGTGAATTACATAAACCCTTAAGTAAATAATGAAAATGTAAATATTAGATCTGAGCTCTAGTAAGAGGTGGGTCAGAGTACCGTTAGATATTATGGGGTGCACTGCAGTGGATTATCACTGTTTTCATTCTGTTAATTATACATGCCTCTTAATTGTATACTTAGGCAATATGGAGCAGGGAGAGCCCATAGGCTCTTGCATAAATTTAAGTATGATTATTTAATGAAAGGTCAAATCAATTCTTGTCTATTTTAGTGACCCACAACACTTTCTAGTAAGGAAGCCTTTCTCAAAACTGCCAGCTCAGTAGCAACCAATGAATATCTACCTCACAGTACTTCTAGTAGTCAACACAATTTAGATTCTATTCCAGAACTGGCACGGACCTATTGGGGCCTTTCGTACTCTTAATGAGATTTTTATATGAAAATATTTTTATTTTACATTGAGAAAATTTAAATGAAACCATAAGCCCTTAACAGGTATAAAGCTTTCTACTCTGCTTCATTCTCTTAGTTTAAGATATTTGAAAATAAAATTCAGAAACACAGATATAAAATTCAGTACCATCAATCATTACTTAGAATTTAAACTACATGATAGCCAGTTGCAGTGGTGAACCCATGTACTCCCAGACGCTCAGGAGACTGAGGCAGGAGGAACGCCAGTTCAAAGCCAGCCTCAGCAACAGTGAGGTGCTGAGCAACTCAGTGAGACCCTATCTTTAAAAAAATATAAAAAAGGGCTGAGGATGTGGCTCAGTGGTTGAGTGCCCGAGTTCAATCCCTGGTACCTGCCTCCCCTGCCAGAAAAAGAATTTAAATTACGTGATAGAGCACTTGCCTAAACATGCATGAGGTCCAGGGTCCAAACCTCAGTATTGAAAAAAAAATGAGTTACATAAAATGAATATAAAATTAGCTACTCTTGAGCTTACTCATGCCATGTGCCTGAGCTACACTTTGAGAGATGACATAGAGATAGGCAAATTGTGTGATGGTCATGTATGAGATGAAATCTCCCAATGGTGGAGCTTAATGGAAACAAATTAATGTACATTATACCTGAAGAAAAAAAGATCACAGTCAATCATTACTATATGCAAGGAAAGAAACAAGGAAAAAGGGAAAGAAGAAAAAGAAATTTTAAAAAAGAAAGAAAAAAAGCAAGGAGCTACTTTCAATTTAAATCTAAGTAGAGCATACAAGTGGAGTTTTCTTGTTTAGGGGATAAGCAGAATGCAGAAAATGCAAAGCCATAATGTTTATTGAAAAATTCAGGAATAGTAATTATTACTCAAATTTTAGTACCTCTTTGCAGAATCTGTGATATAAAGTATAAGTAAAAGATTGAGAGAGAATTTCTTTAAAATGCATACACACGCACACACAAGTGCATTATCATGATGGTGCATTTTTAACTTATGTATAGTTTTATTCACTTATTCATTCATAGACAATGTTTATGGAGTTTATAACAAAGATAGACACAGCAGTGAATGAAGTAAACACATTTGTACTGTCATGGAGTCTCCACTCCAGTGGGTGGAGATAGACCATAAGCAAATACATGTGAACTAAGTATGATGGTATTTGTGCTATGGAGAAAATAAGACTGGAAACTAGGTTAGGGAGTGCCCTAGAGGAGCATTGAAGATTTTAATAGGAATATCAGAGAAGGCTTCATTAGGATGCTGACACACAAGAAAATACATAAGGGAAATGAGGGGCAGTCTTTATGCATCAATAGAGAATTCCAGGCCCTGAGGTTCTAGTGCAGGTGGCATGTTAAGGAAAATGAGGAGCAGGTATGCTGGCAGTACCATGAAGAGGGAAAAAACAGAAAATGGGTCTAAGCAGCCCAGGGTGTTGGGAGATTGCCTTTTAGACTCATATCTAAAGTGCATTTTTTGTTTGGTTGGTGTGTTTGGGGATTTTTAAAAACAATTTGCAGAGCTGCTTTTGGAGATCATAAGCAAGTGAAAAGGTGAAAAAAGCAGAAGTAGGGTCATCTTTCAAGAGGTTATTTACCAAATCTAAGTCGGGGACAGTAGTGACTTGCTGGTAGTCATAAAACGAGTAAGAACAAGTTGGATAATGATCTATCTGAAAGATAAAGTTGAAAACATTGATGACCAATTGCAAGAAGGTTTAAGAAAACTGAAGGTGCTAAAGTTGACATCAAAGGTGACTCTGAATAACTTGAAGAACAGGGTCATTATTTTCCTCTATAGGGAGAGATTACAAGAGAGGCAAAACCGAAGGGAGAGGTGAGGAGGAATTGAACACATTTAAGTGTAGGATGTCTTGAGATGTTGAGGAGGAGTTTAGATGAATGAACTCATACTCAGGTGAGGGAGGTGTGGACCGGAGATACTTATTTGAAACTAGTGATCACAAAATTGCCGTTAAAACCAAGAGATGGGGTGAATTGCACACTTGAAATGAGTATAGATTTAGAAGAGGTTAGATCTAAGGGCTGAGCTTTGAAGGCTTTCAAAGCTTAGCAGCTGAACGGGACATGGGAGAAAACTGACAGAAGAAATTGAGAAATAGTAGCTAGAGAGGTGAGAGGAAAAGTAGGAGAAGGTGGTGTCCTGGAAGTAGAACCAGGCACCTGTTTCCAGGATGAAGGATTTAAACAACTGTCTCAAACACTGTGAGTCTGTCTAGTAAGGACTGAATGAGCCACTAGACTTAGCACTTATGCATGCCTTTGGAATCATGGATTGCAATAAAAGAATCAGTTTCTTTGGTGTCATATTGGAACAAAAGCAATACCAAGTTTCCGGAGCCAACTTCCCTTACCATACACAACATGAGTCAGGAAGACTGGCTGCTATGAGGCTGGAGAAAGTTTTACTTGTACAAAAAGGAAAAAAGAGAGTCCTCCACAGTGGATGATGTAATCTGAAGGTTCACAGTTTCCTATGAGCAATTTGAAATTGTTACTTTTGTCTTTTTTTTTTTTTTTTTTGTGCCAGGGATTGAATTCTGGGGTGCTTTATAATTGAGCCACATCCCCAGCCCTTTTTATTTTTTATTTTGAGGCAGAGTCTTGCCAAGTTGCTTAGGGTCTCCCTAAGTTGTTGAGGCTGGCCTCAAACTTGGGATCCTCCTGCCTCAGTCTCCCACGTTGCTGGGATTACCAGCGTGTGCCACTGTGCCCAGCTCTGAAGTGTTACTTTGTCAATGGTTGCTATTCTATATAGTCTAATCCTCTGCATTGTTGCTTTTACCTATTATACCATCGTGACTAAAAATAAAGCTTAGTGATGAGAAGCAGAGAAGAATGGTTTTGTTAAAAATATTTAGGTATTTGCAGCAATTTAAAAAACTAATCAACAAAAGTAGAGTTTTTGTGCATTGAATGCATTATATATACACTGTGAAAATTTCAAGAAAGTTAAGCAATCACTCACTTGCTACTTATTTTTACTGGGGAATCTCATACGTTTCTGGCACTTTGCTAGCACAGAAAACACATCCTTTCATTTTTTCTTTTACTAGCATGTTATAATTACAAATAATGGTTGGGTTAATTTTGACAAAATCATACATGAATAGAATTTTATTTATTCCATTTCAGTACCTGCTCCCCATCTTCCTTGCCCTCCTCCCTCTCCCATTCTTCCTTGAATATACCCGTATATAAGAAAGGGTCTTTCTTTCACTCATTTATTTATTGATTTTTGGTTGGTGCTTTATAGATATACATAAAGATAGAATTCACTGTGGTTTATTTATACATGCATATAGTATGATTTTTAAAAATGCATTGTGCATTTTCTCCCCTTTCCAGTCCCTTCACACTGCTGTTCAATCGCCTTCCATTAATCTTTCCTGTATCTTTACAACATGCGTTCTCCCTCCCTTTTTCCCTCTTATTTTGCTCTAGCTTCTGCATATAAGAGAAAACATTGGACCCTTGATTTTCTGAGTCTAGCTTATTTCACTTAGCATGATGTTCTCCAGTTTCATTCATTTACCAGCAAATACCATAATTTCTTCTTTCTGACTGAATAAAATTCCACTGTGTAAAGATATTCTTAATCCATTCATCTATTGATGGGAGAATGCATTCTTTTAGAGCATTCCCAGTGAGAGTTCCTATTACCAAGTCTCACCTCACAAGTCAAGGAACATTGTCTATCCCAGAATGCACTGCTGGGGAGCAGGAGTGCATTCAGGGTGCCCTCCTGACACTGTGACAAACTGGAATATGGAATTGATCCCTAGAGTATGGAGCTGAAAAAGTTTTTTTTTTCCTTTTCCCTTCTGTCCACATA
Organism: Glaucomys volans; assembly: GCA_020662805.1. Lineage (NCBI taxonomy): Eukaryota > Metazoa > Chordata > Mammalia > Rodentia > Sciuridae > Glaucomys > Glaucomys volans. The sequence continues at coordinate 68,701 of JAJEJO010000560.1, read as the reverse complement.
CAAAGCACCGTGCTGTCCTACTAGCAAAAGGAGCAACCAGCCGGTCCGCAGACAGGTCTCTCTACCTGGCACACTTGCCCAAACAAATGGAGCAGGTGGGTGAGTGAGTGCCCATGGCAGGAAGAAGAGGGGGTACTACAGGAATTCTGACCTCTGAAGTACATTAGCACACAAGTAAGGAGGGCCCCAGCTCATGTCCTGGGCTCTGAATGACTAGATTAACCTCCCTGGAGAGTTGGCTGGTAAAGGGATGAGGGACTGACCAGAACTTTCTTCCCCAAACCTTAGTTGTTGCATATGTATAATGAAGTAATTATTGTGAAATTCTCAGACACCTCCCAGACTAAAATTCCTTGACGCTGTGACTATATTAATAAAAATAGGGTGTTGAAAATACTATGTAAATTAACAGATTTTCCTTAATTTTGTAAGGATTGGCATATATATGCTTCTTAGGTTGTGGTGGGTAGGATTGACATCACCTGAAATTTGTTAGAATTTCCTTATCCCAGGTGAACTGAACAGAATCAGGATCTTCATTTAGCAAAGGCCTCATCTCATATTCATATCTAAGAACAATATTAAAGTTGCAAGTTTCTAGAGGACAAAAGCTCATTAAAGTACCTTGGATTTCAACAATAATGGGTTAAACTTAAAGCTATTATAAATGGGTCATAGCTCTCCTTGCCATCTTTTGAGGGTTGTACTTACTACAAATAGTTATGGTCTAACTAGATAATAAAAAATCTGTGTAATGAAACCTAGAATGACCATTTCCTACTTCGTTAAGGGAAAATGTCTTGTTGATACTTGTTTTCTATATACACGTTAAAATTTTATTTCCACTTACAATACCATTTAGTTACATATCCTTGATTCCTTCAATTGTGCTGCTCTGAGATTGCCAGGAAGTTTTTGGGTCTACCTGACTCTCCACCCAAGCACTGTGTGGAAAGAAACTTTATGAAGTTATTAGGTACCTAAATGAAGTTGTCTTCAGGCATTAAGAATCAATTCCTCTAAAGTCAACCATGTGTATTGTCTTATACTAAAAAGTATAAGAGAAAATTTAAGAACATAGTTATTACATGTGTTTTTCCACAAACATATTTAATTGTCATGATCTTTGCTCAAAAGAATGACCTCATTTTGATTCGGAGAAAATTTTAAAAAAATGATAAAAATTTAAAGTATGTATTCAATTTTATACAATTTTAAGACCATTATTAATGATAGGAATATGAAAATGATCAAAATACTTTGGTATGACTATTCTTAAGTATATAAAACATTTTGGTCATACAAAGAAGTAAAAATTTAAGAATAGAAGAAAATAGCACATATTATAATCAAGGAGTACTGATACATTGGTAATAAGTAAGATGTTTTTAGTCATAAATACAGAACACCTAAGTCAGTATAATCTAATAATAAGAAAGATTTTATGGTCTCAAGTGACTAAAAGTCCAGAGTCTGACCTTAGGTAATTCTAGACCCATTGACTCATCATTTGGTCAGGATTTGATTTCTCATCTTCTGTCCATCTCCTCTCTCCGGCGTCTCCATTCTCAGAAAAGTGCCCCCTTGGCACTGGGGACATAGCTCAGTTTTAGAGTGCTTGCCTCACAAGCACAAGGCCCTGGGTTTGATCTCTAGCACCACATAAAAAAAAAAAAAAAAAAAAAAAGAAAAAAAGAAAAGTCCCTCCTTGTCATTGCATTGGCCGCCAGATAGTTTCAACTCTAGGTACTTTCTTGATTTACTTCAGCAAAGAAAAATAAAATGTTTTTGCCCAAGTATTTTCAGAGAGATTCTATAGTTCAGTCTGCTTGAACCAACTTGGACCATGCTTATTTCTAAGCCTGTGATTTGGGCAGGGAGATAGAATACACTGTTTTATCAAGTCTTGCTCATGTTGCCATGCATTCTGTACTGAAATAAAGTTTCTTGGCCATGAAAATAGAAGGAATTCATGCTGGGAAGGCAACCAGCAAGCATTCACTGTAGTTGGTCCAAAGGGAGCTGGAGGAAAGTAAATTAGTGGAGTTTTGTCTGATGGTGGACATATTTCTTTATCTGCATAAAAAATATGTTAAGGGAAAAAAGTGAGACCATTCTGGAGGTAAGATTTCAGCTGACAGAGAGAAAGACAGCTGAAGATTTCTAAAATCTACAGTCTTGGTGACTCAGAAAATGGGAAGTGCCCTGACCTATTTGAAAAATATTTTGGAATTTTAAAATAAATTTAATTACTCAGCTACCCTTCACTTATTTTTAAAATACATTGTTATATATCCATTCTTCAAAGTGTGGGTGCTATTATTTTTGTGGAAAAAAAAAAAACAGGTACAATCAGGTTTTACTCCAATTGGAAACATTTTGCAGTGACTCATTGCTTATGAGGTCAAGTCTAAACTCCGTAATGAGGGGTTTTCGCAATATCTCCCTCTACTAAATCAAGCTTCAGTTCCTTCATTCCCTCCCCTTTGGACCCATGTTCCTGCCTCTGTGGACTCTTCTCCTTCTCAGACCCATCAGGCATCCTCACAAGTCCTCACCTTTACTCAGTTGTGATTTAACCTGGAACACCTCTCCTCTGCCCCTTGTTTCTACCAGGCAGGCAGAAAGCTCCTGTCTGTCTTTGCCACGATAATTGTTCTTATGGCACTCACAGTGTTATGGCTACATTTTACTTTACTGTGAATCCATTGAAGACTGTGAAAATGCTCCATACAGCTTTGTGTAGTCAGAACCTGAAACAGAGTAGTCTTTCAGTAAATGTACAATGAATTAAATTTCAAGGTACTTAAAGATAAAGGGAAGCATTGCATTAAAAAAGCAGTTTTTAAATGTCAAGGATTATAAATTCAAATTACTTGTTTGACACAAACTGTTGCAGACATACATACATTTGATTATATTTTCTTTTAAAATGAAACATACTTGTTTTCAAATTTTACTGTTATATTAAATGTTTATTCAAACATCTCATATATTGGGAAGTCCTTTTGTTGAGGTAGATGTTATAGAAGTTGTTTCTAGAATTAGTATATTATCAAAGGTGTTGAACATCCAGCTGCTTATTAGCTATGTTCTCAAAGAGGAAGGTAGTTATCCCTCTATATCTGTGGTGCATTATTTCCTGGACCCCAAACAATCTTCAGATGCTCAAGTTCTTTACATAAAATGATGTTAGTGTTTACCTTTAACCTATACACATCCTCTTCTATACTTAAAATCATCTCTAAATTATACACAGTATCTAGTGATGAGAAATATCTATACACATTCAGTATAGATGCAATTTTTTTCTGAATATTTTTGATCAAAGTTTGGTTAAATCTATGGATGCAGAATCCATGGAGACAGAGGACCAATGATAAATGAATGAGGTATGCATAGTTTTAGTAAATAATTTTAAGATATTTTGGAAAATATTATATGTTTGGGTTTATGTAACGAATAATCTTACTTTTTAATTGTCAACTGTCCATCTTTGGTCTTGGCAAATAATATAAGATACAAGCAGAAAGAAGCATAATGAGTTTAATATTGTCCTTGAGCAGAATAGGATTCAGGTGGGATATCTGATTCATATTCTGAGCCTCAGTATCCCAATATATGAAATATAAGCATTTATGTATAAACCAAAACATTTTGTTCTTTGACATTTTGAAGTAACTACATGTTAGAACTTAGAAGTGGTGATTTCTCTTCCTAAATGTTATCTTTTGTGATTAAAGATATTTTTTAATGATATAGCATTCAATACATTTTAGAATGTTTTTATAATTTTCTTTAGAAAGTAGAACATAAAATTTAAACATATTTGAAAATAAAACAAAATCTTTGCTTTTTTCATATACTTTTGGTTTTTGAAATGGTGAAAAATTACTTCCTCAAATTTAAAGAATAAATTTTACTATGACTTGGACACAAAATTAGAGTAAGAACACAAATTAGTGAGTCTTTTGAAAATGATATACTTTGGAATATGTTTCAGAAGGCCTATCTAAACTAGCATTTCAAGCAAGTGAGCAAGGACTTAATCTTCAGAAAAGAAATGATTTGTTCAAAATTTGGCCTTATTTCCCGAGACAAAGACAATATAAGTTATGGTTAAGAAGAGTAGATTAGACAAAGAGGAATGAAAGGAATGGACTGGGGACAGGAATAGGAAAGACAATAGAATGATTTTGACATAATTTTCCTAACTATGACAATGATTCTCCACATCGTGTAGAACCACAAGACTGGGATCCTAATTAGAATAAGATGTACTCCATATTTGTATAAATAAGTCAAATTATACTGTACTGTCATGTATAACTAAAAATGACAAAAATTAAAAACTGAAAAAAGAAAGAACAGAGGCTCTAAAATCAGTTGTGAGTTCAAATCTAAGATCTTCAGGAAGAAAATAATTGTAGTCATAGGGTTGTTGGGATGATTAAACAATGTATATTCTTTATACAACACAATGCCTAGAATATAGTCATTCATTATACATTTAATAGGAGTATTCTATCAGTTATTATTATAAATGCATTCTATTAATTATTTCCTAAAATTATCACATAATCAGATAATAGTATGTCAAGTTGATACAGTTTCTTTTAGATAGTAGTTTGTTAATTCACCCTTAAATATTTATATGTGATTTATTGAAACCATATAGACTAAGAAGTGAAAACTTAAAGCTGTGCAAAACTGGAACGTGTGCTCATGTCTCTGTAAAGTAAAATACTGTATTCAGATAAGAACCTATCCTTTATTAAGAGGAACATGCTTCTAGAATCAAGAAAAGGAGTGACAGGGACTATCTTTTGTGAGGAAGAAAAAAAAATCACCGCTTGTGAGTCATATTTAATTACATATTGCTTCATATTTCTCCCTAAAACTTCATGTTATGTCACTTGATCCTCATAAGAATATTAATGGTAGTCAGAGTGGGCTTAAAAATCTGCTTTTAAGAATGAAAGGAATGGATGTGAAGAGGGAATGTTACCATGACTGGAATGCTGTGAAGCCAGCCCAGAAGTTAACCTAGTTTGTCCCCTCATTGGCTCCTCTGTCCAGCTGTATCTCTACTGAGAAGAGGTAGTCAGTAAGTGCTTCTACTTTCTAACTCAAATATTTATTGTCTTTTCAAATAAATTTTAAAAGTAGAAGATATTGAACAGTAAAACTCTAAACTATTTTAGTATATAAATGTACTCTAAAATTACTTCTCTGGTGTAGTGTCTTGAGTTGGCTACAGTTGAATTGGCTATAGTCCAACCTTGAAATGTTATTCTTCTGATGAGAGGCTGGGATAATCAGGCAATGAAGGCGAGCAACAGCACAATCTACTTATGGTACTTTGTGGTGCTTAGAGATAAGAGTCACTACAACTCCCAAAGTATCATAAGCTTTGACTTCTGTAAATGCGAAGGGACCCTGCATAAGACATTTCTAAGAGATTAACTTGATTTTCTAAGTGAGAAATGGAACCTCAGAAGCAATAAAATTATGGAACTGTTGATGTTTGTTCTTAATCCAAATCAATAATTTAATCCTCGTATAGGTTTAAGAATCAATGTTTTACTTTATTTTTAATATAAAAATCAATCTTTTGGGACAAACACAACCTTTACATGAATATTTTTATCTCCTGAAATGCCTTCAAGTAAGATATCTTTATCGTCTTTAACAGAAGACGTGAATTCTAGGTGAATGCAAACTGACACTAAAAACACAAGGCTTTTAGTTTGCTTAAGACATGCAAATGAAATGTTTGTTATAAAGCAGAATGAAGCTTTAATTACATGACACTTTGTAAGGACTTGCAAGGGTACCACAGTTTTCCAAGCTCTATATTCATAGCCATTAAATAAAAAAGAAAATTATGCACACTATGTAGAGACAACAACCGATGGAAGAAGAAGCATAGATGATATTGAGGAGTTGGTTCTTATAGCAAAATACCATGAGAGAAAACTAAGTTAAGGTAAAATAAGAAGTGTGGAAAATGGCTACCCATTGAAACTCTGGAATTTGGTTGTCTAAGATTTGGATCCTGGCTGTGGCACTTATACTTTAAGAAAATTAGCTAAGCTCTCTGAATTTCATCTTTGTCTAAAGATGAGGAACTAGTGGTGCTCTTTCATGGGTTTATTAAAAAACATAATGTACATAAAACATTGTGCCTAGTTCTTGGCACAAGAAATGTTCAATGAAAAGTATGAAAAAAAGAACATTATGTATCGTATTATTAAATAATAGAAATTATTATCTATTAAATTATTTGCTATTAAACTCAAATAGAATTGCAAAGAATTTGATCATCAGAATCAGAATAAAATATACCAGATTCATGGGTTGAAACAAATATTGAGATTCTAATTCGTATATTTATATGCTGTTCTTCTTTCAGGTTTAAACAACAACAAAAACAACTGTGATTTAGTAGATTGAAGAGAATCACCTTTCAGTCTTGTTGATTCATTAAAACCCTAATAATGTAACTGCAATTTAGAAGACATTTTCATATAGCACTTATAAGGGTAAATGTAATTAAGAATGGTGAAATCCAAATTTTATTCAAAGATTAATAATTTCTTAGTTTATTGTTCAATTAAATTCAACATGTATCTATTGAAGTCCTACAAAATGTCCATAATTTAATATTATTCATCAGACTTTAAGTGAAATCTATGTAGAACACTGTGCAGGAAGCATATGCATCATAAATAGCAGAGATCCAATACTATTAATTGTTGGGCATCATCCTACTCTTTTATTCCTTTAGAGCAGATATGAAAAGTTAAAGAGTTTAGCTACTTCAGGAAATGACTCCAATCCAGAAAATAAACCACTGCCTTTAACATAGCTGGGCAACAAATGCTTTGACGAAAAGCAATAAAAAGAAAAAGTCACTCTCGTCACATGCACACAGCAAGTAGGCAACTTGCTACTTGCTGGAGTGGACTGCTCATGCTCAGATATGAGCCCCAGAAGTGATTTCTGTGCAGTCAACTCTCACTCTGGATTTTCGTAACAGAGGAGCATTTGCTCTGATTTTGAGAAAGTGGAAACGTGAGCCAAGCACTTTTTTTTTTTTTTGTAAAATATATGCATATCTATCATCATTTTAAAAAAAACATAAATTGATGTTTTGTTTTTTTTCCCGATATTCTGGCAGCCAGTGATTTGGGAGGTCATTCTGAGGAGGAAGATCTTTAGAAAACAATAATCAAACTGCAATAGTTCTTTCAGTTAACCTAGAAGTTAACATAACTGTGCCCACGGCCCATTTAACTTAATGGCTTGCCTGTCCTGGAATTGTAGATAGGGCTTGCAATAATCATCTTTTGCCTGAGTGCTGTGGACCAGTTCTTTATCAATTGTTTGGAAATAAGTCAATCCCAAACACTCAGCTCCCCAAATGAAATGACAAAATGTTCGAGAAGATGATTGTACTTCTGAATTGCAGAATCATGAGGGGAAACCTGATGAGGTCATCCGCTGTGACAAGCAGAACGATGATGAAGTTAGGGACTTAATATCTTGGTAAGGGTGAGAGGTGCTTTTCAGCATTCAACTGAGCAAAACTAAAGCTGCCTGGTGACTGAAAGCTGGCTTTGTAATTTCACACCAAAGTCCTGATTTTATAAGCAAGAGTAGCACTTGGTGTGATGTGAAAATATTACCTACCTAGATTTCGAGTCGACATTATGAGCCAGTGTCTTTTTTGTTTAAAATGTAATAGAAATGCTATGCTCCAAACAATAAAAAGGGAATTACAGTTTGGTAAAGGAATAGGAAAGGTTTCCAGCACTTTCACAGGCCAACCAAATGTCTTCTGCCATGTAAATGCAGTAAAAGGATATCTGCATTAAATTATAGGATTGATAGCAGAAAAAACGAAACCACGTAAAGATCATTTTTGCATTAAAATTTGGATTTTTCTACTAGGATATATTTTAAAAATATAGGTGCCTTTTACTAATGAAATACATCAAAGCATATTATGTTCTGCAGTTTGTGAGAACGAGGCAATTTATAAATGCTATTCACATTTAATTAGTAGTCATTTCTTCTCCATAAGCATATTTACTCAGATCTCTTGTTCCTACGGCAACCCAGTGAGTACTACAGCTACAAGAACAGCCTAGACCAACCTAAAAAAGGATGGAGATTAATGAGCAAGCTCAATATTAAGACTATAATGCAAAAGACCAAGCACTAAGATTGGTGAGAGGAACATTACAAAGAAACCTCAAATAAGAAGCTCTTATTTCAAGGAGCCTATTTATAGCAGCACAGATTTTATTTATTCCAGAGTGTCTATAGTACACAGCAAGTACAAGAGATGACTCATTTAGTGCTAAGTTCTGCTTAATTGACCAGCCACTCAGGTACAGGGTTGCACACATACGTGCATGTATACATGTACATAATTATAATTTGCTTAACACCCTTATCAAGGGACTATACAAACAGCATTATGAGCAGTTGTGCTTATGAATGTTTCCTTTAAACACTGTGCTTATTTAAAAATAGGCAGTCTTTAAAATGAGCTTTAATATGAAATAAGAATTACATGTTTAGTGAAAAATGATTCTTAAATCTGGTTATGTTATTTTAAGGTTAATTTTCAGATCAACTTTTTATTCCAGTCCCAATACTCAACTATTATCAATGGACAAATAAGAATTTTTAAGGATATCAGAAAAACATAATAGAAATTTTGCAAATGCCCCTTAAATTCTGTTTGCAATCGCCATTTCTTAAAGATTTAGGTGGAAGAGGTAGGTGTGAGGAACTGAGGCCTAAATGTGTTTTTCATTTACCCAACCCCCTTTATTTTATAATTCTTGTTTGAGACAAATTAGAAATAACTGAAATTTATTTAAGCCTTAGGAAAAAAATAACATACAGCAAAACCAACAAAAATCTCCTGGAATCAAACTCATTTTGTTTTACATGTTGCAGATGGGTGACAAATAATTATTGTACATTTGTGTCCTAAAAAAAATCTCTTTATCTTAAAACAATGTTTGGGGGAGACAATGAATATCAAGACGGGAAACTGGAAATTATATAATCCTTATTACCAGTTCTCGCTTAGTAAAAGTGACAGGCTCTCTTCAGAGCTGGGCAGTTTATTCTTGCTACAACATAGAGGCGGCAGCATCATTATCAAGCCTCTAAATTATCCTGCTTAGTGGCAAAAGTAAAAATGATTCCTTCTGACCTTTCTACATTCTTCATTAACTCTAACTTGCAAGCAACAAGTAAAAACGAGAAGGTTTCTGCAGCCCCCTCTGATATAACTGATTAAAAGAAGTGGCTGCTCAGCATCTGTTCAGGAGACTGGGTACTGCTCCTGTGCTAAATGAGGGCAAATTCGGTATATGGCAAGAAATGCCTACCATACACTCACTAATGTTCATTTTATTACAACCAGGGCATTTTGAATGTTTCCTTTTAGACCTGGAGGGATACTGCGGATGTAAAACAGTTTGTGTATTTTCTGCTAAGCTATTAGTCAATAGTGAAATTATTTTTTATGGCACTATAGATTTAAAAAAGAAACTATATTATAAAGATTACTGTGTGTGAATATTAACGATCGACTCAATCTGTTGTCTCAGATCCAGCTGTATAAGATAACATCAAATCCTTTTTAAAGAATATGTAAGAGCTTCTATCTGCAATTTTCCTTTGTGGAAATGTACCTTTTCCAGCAACTATTGTCTATGCACTGAATTAATTATGCTCAACAATTAAATCACAAGATATTTCTTCCCCAGATAATCTATGAATTTGAGTTCAGCATTTCTATAGGTACTTTTGTGCCTGTATGGAGAGTATTTTAATACCAAAGAACACAGCAACTTAAATGCCATTCCCTGGGTTTTATGAAAAAGCAATATAGGAGAGTAAATAGGGCAAATACCAACAACAAAGAATCCCCCACTTTGAATCAAACAATAAATGCAAATAGAAGAACTAAACCAGCAGAGAGGTAAGGGGTAAACACTGTGGTCTGAGTATACCTTCCTGAAAATGCTCACTAGCCTGTTTTAGGTGAGAATATTCTGCTATCTTTAAAAATTATATATATAATTACATATATATGTATGTATATATATATATGTATATATATAATTGGCCATCAGTGAATCTTCTTTGCTTAGCTTCCCAGGTAGAATTAAAACGCAGTCCCAGAGGCACCAAGACATGAAAACTGAACCCTCTCGCCACAGATAATCAGCGCAGAAGAGCAGCTAACTTCTTAAATAACCACAATTAAATTTCACACACTCTCCTCTTCTCCCTTCCTCCTTTTCAAATGTGGGGTTATTTATCAGAGAAGAAAAACTGGAGGCTGCATCTTTAGAAGGCAGCCAGGCACTCCTAACCTAATTAGCGTTGGCCACCTCTGAAAATAAATCCCCAGAATCCTGCAGCTCCAAAGTCACCCCCACCTCGCTACTCCACCCTGCATACCAGCACCTGGTCCGATCGACAGACCCTTCCTGCATTGACCCCCCATCCCCACCCTCCCAACAAACAGCACTAAAGACGGATTTTCCACGACCTTCCGGGGAAATCAGGTGAAACAACAACAGCAGAGTGAGGCAGGCAGTTTGCTTTGTCTGTGTTCAAACTTCACACCCGCCACCACAAAATATAGCCCGGAAGCTGCTCCAGCCCGGAAGCCTCCCTGCTCAAACAGAAGGCTCTGAAAAGAATGGAGATTTGCAGATCTGATAATGAGCCAGTTAATGACATAAATGATACCTCAAGAACCTCACTAAACCATCCAGGTCCTACAATTTAATCTGTAATAAATACTCCTGCATCATTGCGAGATGGCTGCTCATAATGGCAAATGAAATATGCTGGTATGATAGGTACAATAAATCTGGATTCTCCTATGGTTCCCTCAGGCTAGAACAATATGTAACCACAGTGCGCACTGTCAGGATGAGCAGATCTCAAAGCCATCATAAAATCTAAATGGGGACTAATTAGGAGGCCCTTCCCTTCCAGAGTTACTATTTCTATTGACATTTTCCATGCATGAGCCCCTCCATAACATCATAAGTCACCAAGATAAGAACTCCCTAGATTATAGGGAAAAAGCTTTAATGGAGAAGTTGAACTCAAAGGCGATGCATAAATTTTCCTTTTGATACTATGGGAAGTCTGTGTTCAGTACTTTCTTTACAAACTTTCAGGCCATGAACGGGGTACTTTTTAATCCCTCTGCACACTTTTTTTTCCCTGCCTGACCAGTACCAGTCTCTGTGCAACAGGAATGTGAGTGTCAGGTGGTGCCCAGGGAGGATATTAAAAGAGAGTGGGCCACTAGTAAAACTGATGGCTATGGGTCAGGAGAGCATGAGGGAGTGCACTTGGCAAGTTGGCTTCTGGGTCAGGGCCTTTTGGCTTGAAGAGTCGTGCTTTCCTAAAGGTCATTGAAATCAGACTTTCCCCAGGCTCTTCCAATCAGGAAAGGGGCAGATTTCCCTAAACCAGCCCTTTCTATGCAGGGGAATGAATTAATTCCTTTCATAAACTAGGATGCCAGAGGTCCTTGGGAAAAGGTGAAGTGGATTATATAGATGGTATAGATGATGTGTGTGTGTGTGTGTGTGTGTGTGTGTGCGAGAGAGAGAGAGAGAGAGAGAGAGAGAGAGAGAGAGAGAGAAATTTTGCTTGACTGAATGGGAATGAGATCTCCAAACACCCTAAATTATAAAGGTGGTGGAGAGAAACCAGGACATTAATGTCAGATAAACCTTCTCTTTTCTCATCTACAAATGATATGAGTTAACTTTTCTAAGAAGCAAATTCTCATTTTAAAATGGCAACAAAAATAACTAATCCCATAAGGATATTGTGAGGGTTAAAGTAAAATGTAGTTAATTAAAAAAAAAAAAGCCACTGATTTTCTTGTAAAATTTATCATTTAGTTTAAAAAGAATAACGCTTGGTAATTACCATGAAAAGGGGAGGTATAACCCAGTATTCTTATTTCTCCATCTTTCTTTCTATGTAGTAAGAAAAACCAACTATTTTTGGGAGTGAGTTGTCTTATGAAATGTAGATCCAGACTACAGAGCCATATTCCTATTCTTAGTTTAATTACTTGCAAGCATTATGTGACTTTGGTATTAAAGTATTTTTGAATGAAAAGCTGAGTAATGAGTGCAAAGCAGAAGTAGCACAACTGAACTGCTTCTTAGGCCACTCTGCTGGGTTCTTTGAGCAATCTTAAAGCAGCCAAGATATGACTCCAAGAGTACTCAAACACTTTGTAATCCAGAGTGAGTGTCAGCAACAACCAAGGCCACCTACATCTGTGCATAAAAGTGAATAACCTTCAAATCTCCATCGTGGAATGCAAAATTGACTGTATTATCTATTTATTTAGTCACTAGTGAAATAAATATATTCCTATTCCAGATAGGAATGCAACAGATTAAAATTGAGGTAGATATTTACTGAATAGTTTTTGCTGGAAATGCTTTGTTGAGCCTGAATTTAAGATTAAACTGATAGTATTTTAGCACATAAATAACAGTTATATGTATATATTTTAATTTTTTATATTTATGTTTAAACTGTTTTGTATTCTTATCTTCTGATGCAGCTGAGTTCGTATCTTATTATTTTTATCATTATTATTACCAATTGGGCTTGTGTAAACTTGGCTGAAGTCATTTAACTTGTTTTTCTTGGATATCAAATTGTAGTTTCTGTCATTTATTATTAAAGGTTGTGAGAATGTTCTCAAAGCATTTTATATTTTCATAGAAAATGAAGCAATTGCTTGTGTATTAGTCCATTTTTCATTAGTATAATTGATATTTCATTGTTACTATAATTCCATATTTTATTCTTTATACAGTTTCATTTAGGCCACAGCTCTGCAGCTTCAAGGTCTAGGTTCCTAGAGCCCTGAGCTCTGGTGAAGGCGTCCTGGCATCATGGTGGCAGGAGCATGTGCAGGAGGAAATGATCCCAGTGCCAGAAAGAAGCCCAAATGGCTAGCGGGGGTTAGGCTCAGGGTTTTACAACTTGTGGCTGTTGTAAGAACTAACTCACTTGGGCATCCCCTAAGAACAACCTTAATCCATTCTGATGACAGGAACCCCTTTTATGCTCCTCCTGTTAAAGGTCCACGACATTCCCAATATCAGCACATTAGGGATCAAGCCTCCAGCACATGAACCATTGGGGAACACACTGAGACCATAGCCGGGAGCTTAGCTCTGCTTCTGACCAAAGTGGAAGTAGGCAACAAGTAAGAAAGGGGATTGTAGTAAACCAGGTGAAAAGCATTTGGACTGGAACCAGGGTGGTAAGGCTTGAGGAAGTGGTCAGATTTGGGGTACATTTCAAGGCACGATATATAGAATTTGTGAAAGGATTTAATGAGTATGTTAATGAAAGGCAGGGATGAGAAAAAGAAGTACTAAATACTCTTTACATATTTCATTTTAAAATACAGACTGACAGTCTTTTTATATTAATATGGGAGACAATGGGAATTTTGTTGTACATTGTCATTTGTTGTGTACACACTGATCCACTCCATGAGCCCTTCTGGTAAAGACCTATAAAAAAGAATATTGTTTCCAAAATTTCTATCCATACAAAAGTGTACATTTCTTTTGTTAACTAGATGGCATTGATCATAATGAAGTCGGGTAGCAGTCTTGTTAAGAGATGGAAGAATATTAAAGAAATACAAACTAATGTGAAATATAATGTGTGGAAAAAAACCACTTCAAATCTAAAAAGTAGAAAACAAAAAAGCTTATACTATACCAATGTAGAAAGACACATTATGTTTCAATCTAATTCTTCATTTTAAACTAAAGAAAAATAATTTACTGCAGATTATAAAGTTGGAAATTTTCAGTAATTTTTTTTTCAGTATATTTAACCAAATTGGATAATGAAGATGATGAAATTGATTTGGGGGTTTGGATTATTTGCTTAGCCTGAATTTAATAGACAATTGCTTCACACCTTTTTGGAATGGTTTTATTCATTTTCATAATTTTTACCACTATTCATAATGAGAATATCCAAATGTCTTTTCCTAGCCCTGAGAATCCCTTGTGCTTCTGACTTATGTACCTAAGTACCTGACTAAACATATCCACCAGAGTGATACACAGGTACTTCAAGGTCTACACATTTCACATTTCCCCTTCTATATCTTTCCAAACTAATTTAATTAACTTTTACACTTGAATTCTTTCTTACTCATCAAACCATCTCACCAATATTTAAATCAGAAACTAGTCTTCTCCCTCCTCCTCACTTTTAAGACACAAACATTAACCCTTATTAATAATACCTTTTAGAATAATAGACTGGGTTACTCAATAGTAATAAATAGCACAAAGATGTGTTTTACACAATTTAAGATTATTTTTCATTCTTCAATGGTCTTTAGACTGCCCTCTTTTGAAGATTTAGCATTTCCCATCTCTGTTCTTACTGGGCTCTCCAGTTGTGCATATGTGTTCACACACGCCATGGCATATTCCTGAACAATGGCAAATAACACAGGGGTCCTTCTATGTTTTGACCCAGAAGTGACACATGTCCTTCCTATCCACAGCCTATTGGCCAGAACTAATCCCTGCACACCACTCCATGACCATGAGCCTGACAGCTCCAATTTTATAATTGTTCCAAAGGTCAGGTGAGCACCTTCATCATACCTTCTAGCACCCCTTCATGTTTTTAATTCTGAGTGTAGTATTTCAGGGTCTCCCATTATCCACAGTTTTCTGCATCTTGCTGTTTTACACAGCTCAACCAGATGGGAGTTTGCTTGCCATGTTCTTCCGCTTCTGCTCCTAGCTAGCATGTAGTGATTCTGAGGCTACAGTGCAGGCTTCCTCTTGTTCATAAGGCACCTCTGGCCCTCAGATCGAGCCATGCACAGTCCTCTGTGCTCCTAGAGCTCCAGGCACATACCACTGTTAGAGCATTTATTATATCTGCACATCCAAGTATTTTTTATACAGCTGTCAAATTTAGCCTCTGGATTGCAAATTCATCAAGGGCAGAAACATGCACTATTCACCTTATATCCCTGTCATCAGTTTAGTGTCTGGCACAGAGAAAACTTTTATAAATATTTTATTGAAACAAACTATTGTTTAGATCTTACTACTTTATTTGGAATCTGAATATCACATCCAATATTTGGAAATGCTAAAACCAATAAGGCACCATAGAACTAGTGAGGTTTAGGTTGAGGAAAGCAGTTAGCTCTCTTACTAAAGGATACATGATAGTTGAATAATAGCTAATTTGGTTCTTCTTTTTTTTCCAGTAATTCTTAGTCTAAAATCTACTCACCCTTTAGAGAAAGTCCAGTGCCTAGGAGCCCTGTTCAGCTCTCTCTCTCTTTAATCTTCTTTTGAGAATGTATGTAATATAGATGTCTTTTCATAGTAGTGTGTATTAGAGAAGGATTTTTGAGTTCTTTGAAACCATTTGCTAAAATAAAAAATACTCTATGAACTACTATTTATTATTTTATCTAAATATGAAAATCTAGAAATAGCATATGAAAAAGAAAGGAAGATTCACAGTAAAATCTACCCAAGGATATGCCCAAAGATATATGCTCATACAAAACAAGTTGTAAAATAAAAGAGCAAGCAAATAAAGACTCCTGATCCTCTTATGTTAAAGTTATCCTCTTTATGTTTGTAAAGTATTGGTACATATGATCCCACTAAGTATTTCTTTAAAAAAGTAATTTGCTAGGCAATTTCATATGTGATAAGTAGAGGTATTAATACACATTAATAATTTGTAAAATAAATGCAAGAGATAAATTTATTTTGAGGATGACTAAATTTTCCTTATTTATATAGTAAAGTGTTTGGAAAGAAGATATATATGATTTAATAGTATCTTAGGAATCTATGAATAGAAGTACATAGACATAAGATTATGATAAACTGGATTGACCAAATTAAGGAGTTGGGGAAATCGGTAAAATAATTCCTAGAATTTTAAAATATATTCAAAAAGGAATAAAAGACCTAGGTTCAAACACCTAACACCAATATCTAATTTTTATTAAAATGAAAGAATATAACTACACACTTGGAACTAGCCTAAGCACTTTAGATACTTTATTTTATTGAATCAATGCAATACTACTGTCAGGTAAATACAGGTATTACCCCCTTTAGAGGTGAGAAAACTGACTCACAGAGAAAGTAATTTATCCAAAGTCACAAAGCTCACAAGTAGTAGTGCCTAATTTGAAAGTAAATATATGCAATAGCCCCATGTTATTGGCTAATGTAATATTCTGTGTCGTATTGAAGATGGACTTCTTTTCCTTTTGATTGTCCAACAAAGCTTCTTGATTTTTCTCTTAAATCATCTCATGCTCTTGAACTACAAGCATTTAAGAACTTTCAATTTTATGATGACATACTTATTTGATATATTGTACTAAAAAAAGAACTGACTATATTAAAAGTGAGAAGGCATCAGTAGTTAACCCTAAATTACTTTTTCTTTAGGGTCTTGGTTCTGAGTATGAAGTTTCTGTCTACCATTTGGGTCAAATTTTTATTATCTCAGTTTGCAAGTTAATTTTTTTCTTAGATGACCTACAGAATCTTATCCTAATGACAGCCATCAGCCCCTCTGAATATGGCCTTCTGATGATTAACCTTTGGGTTGCCTAAGGTCATCCTGATAGAAGGTTTAATACCTTAAAATGTAAATCTGGTCATCTAGGATGTCCAAGTAGATAATCATCTCTTCTCAAAATTAATGATTCATGTGGAATATATTTAGAAAGTGTTATATTTCTCCTTTTCCTTATTTCGTGTTGGCATTTACTGAGAGTTATTTTGTGTGTATATAATACAAGAATTCACAATATACAAATATAATGTAATAATATGTAGAAATACTTCATTGCATTTCATTTTATTGCTCCTCACACATGTTTCATTTTTACAAACTGAAGGCTTGTGGCAACCCTGACTTGAACAAGTATATTGGTACCATTTTCCAACAGCTCAAATAATCATTGCAATTTTTAACAATGCAGTGTAAATTTTTAAACTAAAGGATGTACATTATGTTTTAGAATGTTATTGTATACTTATTAAAGTTAAATATAGTATAAGTGTAACTTTTATATGCACTGGGAAACCAAAAATAATCGTCTAACTTGCCTTATTTATTGCAACGGACTGAAACTGAATCCACAAAGATCTCTCAGATATACCAGTTCACACATATTGACATGTACATTAGACTTCCAGCAAGAATCCCTTAAGAATACACCTCCAAATCTGCACTTTAAAGCGTCAAAGTTATCACTGACAAGAAAATTGGGGTTGGTGTATTAGTCCAGAAAGTCTTGGTTATTCTGCTGGACTGAACAACCTAAACATTTCAATGACTTAACATGGTTTATTTTTCAATCACATTACAAAGCAACACAGTTTTTTAAATTTAATTTATTCTTTTATTTTTACAAACTGCATTTTGATTCATTTAACACAGTTTTGTCTATACAACTAGTGGTGATGTAGGTGGAGGATGTACTATACTAAAGAGACATAAGGGTAATGATAGCTATGGGGACAGGAGACACACTCAAATTCTTGAAGGTCCTGTACAATGTGTCATTTAGCAATATGATCTAACTTGTAACCTGGCCTGAGGATTTCCAACCAGGGCCAGGGGATTATTGAGTCTTTTTGATAATTGGACATAAAAATCATTGTTGCCCTGGAGATAAGACTACTTCATCACAAATATAACTTTCATGAATCTTAAAACAAAGCTTAACTTCTTAAGTATAGCTTATACTCCCTTTATTAAAGAAACATCCTATAACAGACCTTGGTGGAATATAGGTACAAGAAATGAGGAGACAATTGTCATGTATAACTAAAAAGAAGTAATAATAATAATAGAAAAAGGAAACTCTGAGAATTGTCTCTAGACTAAGACCCTCCTGGTCTAGGAGTCATCTGATTCTTCATTGTTTATGGGCCGTGCTGTTGGCCTACTCCTGCTGCTCTTGTTAAAAGCACTGCCAGAATAAACTGCTTGAACATCAAATCATACCTAAGTGCATCCAAACAAAGGAGAAAAAGTTACCTCTAGGGAAGCTGGTTAATTAGTAACACTTGAGAACCTTGAACAGGACAAGGAGCTCTGCTCAATGACTAAGGCTGACTAGGGCAGATGAACCACAAGAGATGCTTCAACAAAAACCATAGAAAAGATAAGCACATGTTGAATGGTGCAAAGATTCTTAAAGCTTCTGCCTGGAAATTACCATTCCCTTCCTTGTTCAGTTCACTTGTCAAAGCAAATTCCATGAAGAAACCTAAATTCCAAAGAAGCAGTTTAAAGAAAGTATAATTCCACCATGGTTTTAGGAGGTAGGGAGCTGAAAATACTTGGTAGACAGCATTCATTGTCACCACAATATAGAAGTCAGTGCTGACATAAGGGAATGACCTAAGAAGTTTTTAAAAAACTCTAACAGTTATAGTTTAAAATGAGTAAAGAGATTTTTGGATAACATGAAACTTCCTTTTAGGACAAAGTTGAGAGTTATTAGAAGAACCAACTTATTTTCCCTAACTTTAAGGGTTGAGAACTATAATTTTGAGAATGCCATGAAATGATGGAATCCATCAATTTTAGTTGGTTTATCAAATGCAATCTAAAGATATAAAGGGAGAACTAAAAGAGGAAGGATGTATACGACTATATCCTTCTCATTCTTTAGCTTCTTCATTGAATGGGAGTTTTTCTTCAAAGTGTGGGAAAGTATATGGGCTCAACAAGAACCATGGATTGATGGCTACTATCCTACTTTGCTCCATTTTAATAACTGTGGACCAATAGTGGCAAATAAAGTTGCACAGAGAATTATAAATAAATTCCCCTTTACAAATTTAAAAAATACCTTCACTTCTTCTGTTTTCTGTTTTCTCTACAACATGGCTCATTCTAAAGAAAGCATTGTAACTGGAGGGAAAACTACCCAGTCAAGTCAAAGTAATTTTCAAATTTATCAGATAGCAAATGACAGGGAAACTATGTGTAGATGAGAAATCAGTCTAGCCTAAATATTAAAGAAACTTGTGAAGCCAGTCAGGTAATTTGTAAGAGACTAGTCTTCCTGTCATAAACAGCCATAAAGTTTGAAATACATGTGTATAAAAAACATTTTCAGATGTTAGAAACAAATCAGCATACAACTATAATCCTTGAAGAAAGGTAAATAAGCATGTAGAATATCATGATTGCACCCACTGTGGGCCTACAGGCATTTTCTAGCATGAGACGCAAGGATAGAAAACTCAAATAGAGCACGTGAGTTTCATTAAGTTGAGTAGACAGAGATCAGTGTTTAGGTGGCTGAAAGCATGGGACACAAGACCAGAGGGAAGAAAGCTATGCAAAGAAGAAACCAAAAAATTTGAATAGGGGATTGTTGAATTTTTGGCATAGTACTGTGATGATCATACATAAATAGTGCAAGACTCCATAAAATGAGTCAAAGAGCTACCAAAGAAAGAGCAATTGCCAGGAAAAGATTCACCAGACTTGAGCTCTGTGATATAGACAGAGTCTAGTATATTATTGAATGTATGAGGGTTCAGTAGAGATCCCAGAAAATCACTCTATAATACCAGGGTTTATTCCTGACCTAGAGAAAAGACAATTCTGGACTTGGCCTAACAAATCTTAAGAACAAACCAAAATGCATTGATCTGTTATAAAAGTAAATTTTAATGTCCTACCAAAACAAAGCATATACTGTATTAAGAAGGATATAAAAATCAGGGATATTCAATAATGTAGCAATCATAATATCCAGCACCCAATAAAAAATTATTTGACCAAAGAAGTGGGAAGTGTGACAGAACTTAAAGAAACACATCAGAAAGGTAGAAATGAAGAAAATAATAGCCAAGTACCTCTAAGAAGAGTATTAATATACTAAAGTTTAAAAAAATATATAAAAATAAGAGTAAAAGTAGGAAAGTCCAATAGCAATGTAGAAACAAATCAAATTTAAAATCTACAAATAAAAATTCAGCATATAACATAAAAATTTCTATTGTTATGTGATTAATTTTATCTTCATTTCAGAATTTCTACCTGGTTGTGTTTTAAATTAAGAAAAAACTCCATTTATATTTATGTTTTAAAATATATTTTTGAATTTTAATAGTTTTATGTGATAATTCTATCATATTTCAGATTTTTTTATCTTCTGATTTTTTTCCTTCTGTTTATAGGAGACATTATTCTGTTTCTACTTGTGTTCAGAAATTTTTGGTTAGATGCTGGACATTGTTAGTGTTAAATTGTTGGATGCTTTGATTCTATTGTCTCTCTTTAAATAATATTGAATTATCTTTCTGGCGGGCAGTTAAGTTACCTGCAGATAATCAAAAAAGTAAAAACTCAATATTTTAGGTTAACTCAGCTTTTCCACTACCTGCTAGATCACTGACTGGCCATATGGAGTTTTACCCTAAGCAATCACAACTTTTTATTTAACAAGAGAAGCAATGATATCATGAGGAATATCTCTGGGTCTCTCTCTAGATATAGTTACCTTGTCTCTAGTACTTGTTCTGTGTAAAGGTCAAGGCACAAATATCAGTTCTATTTTCTTGTACTTGAAATTAATAATAAGAAAATAATATTTAAAAATTGGTATTTATAATAGCAAAACACATGATACATTTAGGCATAAGCTTAACATATATTTGTAACTCTGTGCACTGAAAATAATATAAGATTTTGAAAAGAAATGAAAGTCTAAAATAAATAACTGTCATGATTATGGATTATAAATTAATTTTATTAAAAAAATTTTTTTAATCATCCACTTATCAGGGAAAACATTCAGCCTTTGGTTTCAAAAAAAGATTTTTTGATTTGCATTTCTCTTATAACAAGAGATGTTGAACATTTTTTCATGAATCTGTTGATTGCTTGTAGATCTTCCTCTGTAAAGTGTCTGTTCATTTCCTTGGCCCATTTATTGATTGGGTTATTAGTGTTCTTAGTGTAAAGATTTTTGAGCACTTTGTAGGTTCTGGAGATTAGTGCTCTGTCTGAAGTGTTTCATCTTACCCCAATTAGAATGTCCCTTATTAAGAATACAGGCAACAACAGGTGTTGGCGAGGATGTGGGGAAAAGGGTACATTCATACATTGCTGGTGGGAGTGCAAGTTGGTGCAGCCACTCTGGAAAGCAGTGTGGAGATTCCTTAGGAAACTTGGAATGGATCCACCATTTGACCCAGCTATCCCACGTCTTGGTCTATACCCAAAGGACTTAAAATCAGATTACTTCAGTGATGCATCCACATCAATGTTCATAGCTGCTCAATTTACAATAGCTAAATTGTGGAACCAACCTAGATGCCCTTCAATAGATGAATGGATAAAAAAACTGCAGTATATATACACAATGGAGTATTATTCAGCCATAAAGAAGAATAAAATTATGGCATTTGTAGGTAAATGGATGATGTTGGAGACTGTTATGCTAAGTGAGATCAACCAATCCCAAAAATCCAAAGGCCGAATGGTCTCTCTGATAAATGAATGATGATGAATTATGTGTGTGTGGGGGAGGGTGGCTAGAATGGAGGAAGGATAGATAGCATAGAGTAAAGGGAGGGATGGGGGGTAAGAATAATAACAGAATGTGTGACAGACATCATTGCCCTGTGTACATGTATGAATGCATGGTTGGTGTGACTCTACTTTGTGTACAACCAGAGAAACAATAGCTGTACTCCATTTGTGTTCAATGAATCAATATGTAAATAAAAAAAAAGATTTTTTTTTCAAATTGATCTATAATCTCAATGCAACCCTAAAAAAAATCTAGAAAGACTTTTGGTAGAAATTAACATATTGATTGTAAACTCTATTTGGATCTTCAGAGAACCTAAAATAGACAAACAGTCTTGGAAATGAAGAATTAAATTGGAGCACTTAATCTTCCAATTTCAATACTTATTGTAATCCAGCTTCAGTGATCAAGAGTTGTGGTGCAGTTATAATTGTTGGGAAGAATATAAGATCCAGATAATGATCTCATGCCTTGGTAATCAATTACTTTTAACCAGGGAATTTAAAAAATTCAATGGATAAAGACAAACTTTTAGTTAAATGATTCTGAAGTCACTGGCCCCCTGTGTGGAAAAAGTACTGAAATACTACTCATATACCATGCAGAAAAATGAATTCAATATCAATCATAGATCTAAATATACAACAAAATTATATAGCTTCTTATATAGAACAATAGAAAATCTTCATGACTGTGTAATATACAGAGGTTTTTAAAAACTGGATTCAGAATATCCCTATCCATATATTAAAAAAAAGTACTTACATAAAATGAACTCAAAAGAAGAGAAATTGGGGACTCAAACAGGCACTTGTACATACTTACTTATAATAGCATTATGCACAACAGCCAATAGGCAGGGAAAACAACCCAAGGGTCTATTGTGGATGAATGGATAAAAAACATGTGGTGTATTCAAACAATGGAATATTATCCAGCCCTAAAAAGAAACAAAATTTTGACACATGGTATAATGTAGATAAACCCTAAAAACATTATGCCATGTTTAAAAAAAAAAAAACCTAGACACAATAAGCCAAATATCAAATGGTTCATTCCTCTTACATGAGTTTCTAAAATAAAGACACTTGCAGAGACAGAATAATTGTAAATCAGAGGCTGGTGGGAGGGAACAATGGTAAGTTTTTTAATAGGTGCATTTTCAATTTGAAATGATGAAACAATTCCAGAAAGGGATGGTGGTATTGTTAATGTATTTAATGACACTGAATTGCACACTTAAAAATGGTTAAAATGGAAAATTTTGTGTTAAATATTTTTACCACAATAAAAAATTAAAAGAAAGATTGATAATACCAACATTGATAAGATCATGAAAAAATAGGAACTTCTGTACTTTTCTAGTGACAACGTTACACAGAGGAATGTAATGATTTGGATTTGGAACATAATCAAGCGGATTCATATAAATTGAAACACCAGCAATTACACACCTAAGATTTCACTGAAAAGGAATGAAAACACATTCATGATGACTTGTACAAAAATGTTTGTAGTGATTTATTTGTAATAGTGCCAAACTGAAAATGGATTAAATGATTAAAAAATCTGAAAGAGATAAAAATTCTCCACAAATTTATGTTTCGTGCAGGCATTTTCAATTAAAATACTATGAGGGTTATCAGTGTGTGTGTGTGTGTGTGTGTGTGTGTGTGTTTCAGCAAGTTAAATTTAAAGTTTATATGAAAGGGCAAAGGACCAAGAGATGACAAGATATTTTGAAAAAGAAAACAGTGGTAAAGAAACTTGCTCAGGTTATTAGAATATTGATATTTTTGATGCATGACCTATCCAGATCAGAAGTCCAAAACACAGCCTATAAATAGAATCTTGATATGTGCCTGTGATCATTTTATGTACCTATAATAAGAAAACCAAGGATAAGTAATATGTATAGAAAAGAGGTTTATTTAGGTCATAGTTTGGGAGGCTGAGGGTCCAAGATCAGACCTTTGGTTTATCCTCTGGTACCTTCTGACTACATCACAACATGGCAGACAGCATCAGTGTGGGAGCCTGTGTGAGAAGAGATAGGTCTTGTAGCAACACCAGAAAGGTTCAGAGTCCACATTTACTCTCTTTATAATAACTTACTCTGATGGGAAACAAGCAAAATAAGTGAAAAAACTTCATCTCATTAAGAACTTCAGTTAACCAAAGAAAAAAGAAAGTAAAAAGGTAAGTTATTTGAACATCTATGATATATATGTATACATATATGTATCAGACAAAATATAAATACCCGTAATAAAACATACATGTGGCAGAAATGTAAATTTGTTATAACCAGGTTGGGAAATTATGTAACATTTATTAAGTTGAAAATATACATTCTTAACTTCATTCTTGAGGATATACCCCAGAGAAATAAGTATATAGAAACATGTATAAAGATTTTCACAACAGTTTTGGTTAAAATTTTTTTTTAAAAATCTGGAAATAATCTAGTTGGCCATTGACAGGTAAATTCAACAACAATAACAACAACAACAACGTATATGTTGCAACACTAAACAGAAGGGAAAATAAATGAGCCTTAGGTACATGCGTTAACATAGATATAATTCATGAGCAAGCTATAATTGGAAATAGCAAGTTGCATATAATACATATACTATGAAAACATTTATATAAAGTTCACAAGCCTGCAAAACTGAACAATATGGGCATCCCTCTCCTATTATGAATAATTTGAGCTGAATATTTTTTATTTGTGTTGAAAGGGGCCATAGCTAGTGTGTGGCGGGCGACAGAAGGAAGAGAGAAAAATGAAGAAAGCTATCCGGAGAGCTCTCTGAATCGCAGGAGCAGTGTCGCGGGGCAACCAGATGCTCCTGATGCTGTGGGCATACATTTGTAAATGTTCAGAGGCCAGCAAGAGAGAGATCCTGACTAGGTCAGTGGCATGAGAATGAGAGATGCTGAAAGTGAAGGTAGCATGTCTCTAAAACCTGGCTTGTCCCATTTTATAATTTCCTGTTTTAAAAAAAATTACATTCCATTTCATTTATGTAGCATGAGGGCAAAGGGTGGGGGAGCAGCCAGGACTGAGTGGCAGCTCGGGGTTTTATGAGTGGTTGGCTTTGATCTATATTTTTCTCCTAGAACCTGACCAATATGAACAGGAAGCAAACCTTCCAGAATAGTTGGCAGTGGCAGCGTGTTCTATCATCAACGCCTGCTCCAGTTCAAGAGGAGACAACTGACAAGATATGGAGTTTGGAGAGAGTCCAGAGGCAATCAACAAAATGACGAAATGGCTGAAAAATGGGACCTCTGAGGAAAAGTTAAAGGACTGGGCTTTAAGCCTAGAGAAGAGAAAACCTAAGGCTGACTTAACACTGGGAATATGAATGGTTATTGTAAGGATGACAGAGACCAGCTGTTCTTCCTGATTGCAGAGGATCAAACTGTAGGAGGTGAGCTAAAGCTGCAGCAAGAAGGGTTTATGCTAGCCAGAAGGAAGAACTTCACAGCATGTCAGAAACTTAAATTCTACTTTATGATATTAAAACACTTAAAACTGCCTGCTCTAAAAGCTTTTTTTTTTTTTTTTTTTTAACAGAACCTTTGGGGATATGATGACCCTAAAGATACCTCCACCATTATTCTGTTTACCTTTCGATTTTCAGGCTTTATTGAAAGTTTGGGCTCCTAAAATCTCCAGTTAGCAATTTAGAGCCAATGCCACATTCTCAGAGGATATTTAGTACAACTGAAAGAAGGACTTGAATCTTCTACATTTTTTTCTCCATAACAAAATAAACATCTACATTTGTGAGGTTTTAAATGGTATCTGTATTAAAGATACCTGTGGCATTAATAGAAACTTGTTTGTTCAAAGAGGAAATAATAAAATGCTGCTTTTGTTTAAATCTAACATAGGATTTTCTTGAGGAAGAGCACATTGCAAAAATCTCATAAAAACATCTGTTTCCTAATTTGAGGTATGGGGTGCAAAATCCTGCATGGAAACATCTTACTCCAAGCAGATAATATCTGATAGACATTTCTTTTTTTTTTTTTTTCTAATAGGCATTTCTCATGTTAAAAATACAACATTTATTGTTCTTCTCTGTGGGTTAGAGAGAAGGACCTTAATTACATCTTTTCAGAAAGAATATTCCTGGAATATCAGTAGAGGAGGTTCACATATCCATCTTGGACACCAATGAGAGACTGTATTGCTGTGTTATCTTGATACATAACACTGTGTCCCATGTTGTGTATAAGAACTTCAAGCTGTTTCAAAGCCACCGCATACTTGAGCTGAGATATTGTTTAGAGGAAATTTCTTAGGAAACACAAGAAACCACTAGAGTTAAAGGGAAAGCAATAGTCTTTGCTCTTTGCTGGACCAGATTCATGTTCTTATTTTCGTGGTTAGTAGGAGCAACCTATAAAAATAGGAAGTAATTCTCAAAGCAAATTTGGCAAAAGTAAGGTATTAAATCAAACATGCAAGAGTGTAGCAGTTTTAACTATGTAAGTAGCTTCACTGCCCTAAAAGTAGCTTAAAACCAAACATATATTCTTTGGCAATCCCATAAAGATGCCCACTCTGCTTTCTTTGGCACCAAAAAGTATGGAACGCCAGATTCCAAATTCATTTTTTCTATCTTTCTTAATTACTATTTCACATCCTACTCTGAGTGTCCACATGTAAGAAAACTTCATCCTTCCTTTTATACTTAAGTGACTCAGATGTCTATTTTTTTTTAAATGTCATTGCAACTAAGAATTGACTCTACCTTCTCTATTACTCAGCCTCAGGTTAGAGCCCCTGTTAGACTATGTTTTTTTTTTTTTTTTTTTTTTTACAGCCTGGGAAAAGAGTCTAGACAACAGCCTGAACAAGTATAACCACAAATCTTAACTGCTCCAGTTTTTTTTGTTTGTTTGTTTTGGCTTGTCTGGGTACTAGAATTGAATACAGGGATACTTAACCACTGAGCCACATCCCCAGTCCTTTTTATTTTTTATTTTTATTTCTCACTAAGTAACTAAGGGCTTCACTAAGTTGCTGAGATTGGTCTTGAACTTGTGATCCTCCTGTCTCAGCCTCCCTGAGTGGGATTACAGGTATGTACCATTATGCCCGGCTGCTTCAGTCACTTTTAAGTGGTAAAGAGAAAGCTTTTGAAGGGACAAATATCTAAATCACTGTTTTCTAAGTGTTCTCGTGACCTATGTCATTAATATCACTTCTATTGTCTGAGATTGGGAAGACTTTGGTAGAGGATGTTATGTGTGGTCAGGGGAGTAAAAGAAGAGTGATTCTGGATGAAGATGAAGGTGCCAATCAGGGGTCAGATGTTTCAGGGAAGGGATTTTCAAGGCCTTCTTAGGTTTTGTCATGGCCTTGTCCAGGCAGGCTAGCTAGGGAAGACTCTCATATATACCAGGTGACCCAGTGCAAATGAACAATTTAGCCGAACAAAGTTCCATAAAGAAGCAGGCCTTAAAATGGCTCATTTTTCTCGTCTATAAAAATAATACTATAAATGTTGATGAGATAATTCTTTCACAGTACACACTATATTAAGCATTCCATTAAAATTTTCTATTATTACCACAATAATAATTATTCCTTTTTCACCATGGAAGCCACTGGATGGTAGCAGACTTGTTTTGAATACATTGAGTGGTTCAAATTTAGGTGTTCTTGAATTTGCTAAAATTCATCAGGAATTCCAAATTACAGTGGGCAGGAATATCCTTGGAAGAAACATCAGGGTAGCTTGGCTAAGCAATTACATTTCTTGGAAAACTCCATTTTCTTTTAGTCTTCATCATGAGTCAAGTCCATGGGTAATTGACTACGTTTCACACCTGTAAGGAGTTACATACCCCAATGTGAGGCAGGGTTCTCTTCATGGTTAGGGATGCAGAGAGATCCTTATTTTATTTTCCACTGCTATGGGATATATAGTCTTTCCCAGATACATAGATTTCTTTAGTCAAAGAATAGCTTTGCATGGAAATGGAGATTTGCTAGTAAATGTTGAATAGAAGCAGTTGGATGAGATGAGAGGCCTCTTTGATTTTAATGCCTGTCAAAATTATTCATGCCAAGGTACAAAGAAGACACAAAACAAAACAAACAAGCAAACAATAAGAAAGAAAAAAGAAAAAAATGGGCAGAAACTGATCCATTCATTTCCAGTCTCTGGAACCTACTTATTTGTGATCTTGAGACCCAGAATCTATGGAATTCCAACTAAGCCTAACAACGATCACTTTTTAAGTATGTACCAGTGTAGATTATAGATAAAACTGTTCTTTTTCAGATTAATTCAACTTCTCCTTTACTTTCCAAAGACATCTATTACCAACACTTTCTGATTTTCTAGGAAGAAATTAGGGCTAAAAAGAATCCTATATAGCTTCTTAAATAGCATTGCCAGACCTCATTATATACTTGGATGAATAGAATAAAATAACTATTATAATCTTTTTAGGATAACTTTTCTCCTATTTATCTGCTTTTGTAAATTTTGTATAATTATTGTTTCAATATTTTTTTCTCCTTAGGGGAAAAGACTTCTCTCTCACCATCTTCACTAAAGGACTCAAGGACTAATGTAGTCTAGATCAATCATATTTTCTCCTGGGCCCCTGAATTGGTAGTGGAGAACATCTGGACAGAGGTGGTCAGAATTTTAATATCTAATAACAGCTCTCTGGCTGTGAGGTCCATGACTTTATCCCTCTTCCTTCTCTTATTGTCTAGGTTTTTCTTTGAAACTATGAGTTATTCTGTATGTTGCTAATAAGGCCTATTTTATTCAAGTTAAGAGTCACTCTCTGTTTAATACCAAGAGTTTTGTTTAATATAATTACCCTTTGATGCCCTTTATGGTCAAGAGAAATGAAGAAAACTTACAGAGCTCATTTCAAGGCAAAGGATAATTTGATGTTATAAGGCATGTTATAAGATAGCACGATGAATAAGCCATTTGGAAAGGTAATGTCCCCATTACCTCAGTCTCCATGGACATACAACCCCTTTATTTGGCCATTTGGAAAGGTAATGTCCCACAGCTCTACCTCAGTCTCCATGGACATACAACCCTTTATTTGGCCCTCTATCTTTACTACCCAGACCCCATAGCTAAGGACAGGAATAGTAGAGATATATACATTGACCAATACTTACAGTGGAATGATCAGCAAACAAAGTTGCTTCTGACCTAAAATTCATAATATTAATGGTTCTATACCATTCTCAATCAATATTTATAAGAACATTCTGAGCACTTTTTTTTTTAAATGGGAAAAGACAAATGCCTCAACTGATTTGAAAATTGAATTTCTCTGTTCATATTCATAGGTTGTCTAATGAAGTAGTAGACTCTTCATAAACTATATCCTGTGGGACAATTATAACTCAGGTCTGGTTTTGTAGGATGGGTGCTAAAAATAGCTTTTATATTTTTACAGTGTTTCTTACATACAATACAAATAAGAATATGTGAAAAGTATTATATGTGCCCTATGAAATCTAAAATATTTACTTTTTTGCCCTCTTCAGGAGAAATTTGCCAAATTCTACTTTATAGAATAAAAATATATTTCAGGAAAAAATGTATGTTCATTTGGTTAGCTAATCTTGAGAAGTCTCATCTTTGTGTATTTAGTATTTTAAAACTCATGTAGAATTATGAAATAATAGCTCAGAAAAATAAAGATTTAGAAAGGTAAAAATAAGTGTATATCACTTTCCATATACTGTGCTACATCATAAATATACTTCTATGTAGTTAATAAACATGCTTATTGAATTTTCATTAGCATACTTTCTATTTGTCAATTAAGTTAATTTTGCATTTCAAATTCTGTTAGACTCTGCCAAGCTCTTGAAAATTTTCTATAATATTGAAAATGTAGGAATACATTGAAAAGTTAAAAAATATGAAATACTATTGTAAATGAGTCAATGTGAGGGCCATTGAAGAAACTTCCAATATCTGCTCTAAGTCAAAGATTTTTTCTTTTATGCTTAGAATATGAATTCTTTTTTAAAAGGAAAGCATAGTACTAACTTTGAATAAAATATTGACTAGCTGTATCAGTTGCTACAGGCTAAATTAAGTCAAATCACAGTGACTTTGCACACCAAAAGTTGCTTCTAACTCTCCCTTGCCAACGCACAGGCTAGAGGGAGATATCTTCTCTGCAGTCACCCAAGCCCCATGTCAACAGAACCTCCACTATCTCCATCAGTGTCACACATGACCAAGGCAGGGCAAGAGAAGAAGATAAGAGAATTGCTCAAGGGCTTTTCACTCTTTGCCCAAAAAGGACCCACAGTCAATTTTCCAGAATGGGCCCAGGATTCTGTCTATCTGCAAAGTTCCTAGAGATTGCAATTATTCTTATTTCTTGGGAGAAAGAACATGAAATGTGATTTAGTGCACATTTTCTTAACCACACTATCCAAAGTTTTAAGTAAATTATATGTTCCATGTTATTGATTTCCACTTGATATAGGCATTCTGGAAGAAATGTTTTCCAAAACTCAAGGCTTATTTCACTTGCTTAGTGCCAATTAACTTCATGTAAAATTTATTGTCTGTTTAGCTGAACCACGTGGAGGTGTCACAACAGTATGTGTCAGTTTAGAAGTGGGATTTGGAGGGGGGAAAGGAAAGTTAATAGTTTGAGAAGCATTACATTCTGGTTCTCCAAACAGATGGTTCTTATATTGGCCACTGTCCCAGAGAATCATCTCCTGGAATGTTCCAAGAGATAGAGTGACTCAGTCTATAGTTTGCTCTAGGGAAAGCAAAGTAAAAATACAAAAAAATTAAAACTAAAAATAAAATAATAAAAGAAAGGACAAGGATCAAAAGGTGTTTCCTGTGTTTTCCCCTTTGCATGCTTTCACTTCAACACATCACTGACTATTCAAATGCAGATTACCCCTTTGTGGATTTCACATGACCCCTGACCCACTACCCGGGATAAAGCTCTTTAGCAATAAAACCATTCACAGAATTCTGGTTCTCTGCCTTTCCAACATCATAACCTAAGAACTTTTTTGCTATTCTGATAGCTGCTTACTGGAAATATTAGTGTATTTGGCATGTTGATTTTAGTTGGTATTAGTGACTAGTTGGTATGAAATTTATTTGGTATGAAATTTGGATTTAGTTGGGATGAAATACTAATATTTCATCTCCTGCAGAAGTGTCTGCATTAAGTCGCAGGGAGGCAATGCCTCTTATCCAGAGTTATATAATTCTAATAATGGATTCTCAGGAATCATGTCATGGTAGCTTCTTAGAAGAATATTCTAAAAGGGAGTCATTCCATAATGCCTCCTGAAATTGTACTCATTTTAAATGGTTTACATATTGTCTGACCATATTTAGTGTTATTCACTTTTTTATTCAAATTTTTACGTTTTTACTCATGAGATGTTTATTGTGTGCATGCTACCTGCAAGGTACTGTACTAGTGTTTGAGAATGTAAGGATATATGGCTACTGCTTTCAAGGGGGTGTTAGGAGAATGAAATCTAAAGGTCCTAACATTAAGTGCTTTAAAATCCAACTTTATTGAGGTAACTTACAGTTAAATGCACTTATTTTAAATGCTTAAACCTGACGAATTTTGACAAACATACACATCATATAACCACAGTCCAATCATGGTATATTTCCATTACCTCAAAAAGTATCATAGTATCTCTGGCCATTGCTGATTCCTGGCCTCAGAATCCTCTGTTCTGTGTTCTGCCTCTATAGGTTAATTTGCCTGTGCTAGTATTTCATGCAGTTGCACAGTGTGAACTCTTTTGTGTCTGACCTCTTTTGCTCAGCATCATATTGTTGTGTTTCAGTAGCTGATTTCATTCAATTGCTGAGTAAATTTCACTGTAAGGCTATCATACAGTTTATGTATCCACTTACAAACTGTGGCTAGATACTTGGATTGTTTCTAGATCTAGTCTATACTGAATAAAACTGCTGTGAATATTTTTTATCAGTCTTTATGTAGACATATGTTTCATTTCTGTTAAGAATAAATACTTAGGAGTCAAACTACTGCCTTATGATAAATGTAAGTTTAACTTTAAAAGGAACTGCCAAAATGACTTCTAAGGTGATCATACCATTTTGCCTTCCTACCAATAATACATGAGAGTTCCAGTTCCTCCATATTTTTGCTAACACTTGAAATAGTCATTTAAATTTTAACCATTTTCATGAGAGTATAATGATACTTAGGTGAATTGTAATTTGCAGTACCCTAATGTCTAACGATTCTGAAGATCTTTTTATGTGTTCGTTAGTCATTCAAATACCTTCTCTAGTAATTGTCTTTAAATCTTTCACCAATATTTTGAGCGTTGTTTTCCTTCTTAAAACCAAGTTTGGTTTTGGCCTGTTTCCTTTTGTAGTTCATTGAGGATTTTCTTCATGTATTTTAAAATTCTTTTTTAAAGTAAAAACAAATTTAGGACTTTTAAGTCTTCTTCATATTTGTCCTTATGAAATGATGATGTTCCTGTTTATCTCATGCAATATTCTCTTAAAGGGAAATCAATTTATAGATTTCCTTAAAAAAAAAAAACTTCTCATACTGCTTTGTTCTGATTAATTTTTTAAAATTTTTTCTAAACTTTTACTTTTAGCGTATTTATGTCTGTATATTTCAAATAGTTTTTCTTTTCTTTTCTTTTGTTGCTACCTGGCACATAATAGCACCTTGCAATGGCAATTTATGCCTTTTTTATTAATCAAGGGGAATAAACTAATTCTAACTTTATTTTTTATAATTAGAGACTTACAGTTATATGTAGTAGTTGGGCTCATTTTGACAACATCACATATGCAAGGTATTTGATTTCAATCCCTATTCCCCACTGCATTTCCTTCCCCTCCTCCCCACTCCTTCTATCCTTCCTCTACTCTAACATAATCTTTCTTTTACTCATTTATTTATTTATTATTGATTGGTACTTTCTACATATATGTAAAGGTGAAATTCCCTTTGGTACATTTATATATGTATATAATGTAATTTTGTTAAAATCGTTCCATATTTTTACCACTTTAATTGTATTTTTTAAAAAAATTAAAAGCAAGAAAAGGGTTTTTTGTATTTATCTACATATTTATTTCAGTACTCTTTTGCATCATTTTTCTTTAAGTCTAAGTAATACTTTTTAACATTTAGCCCTTCTTCTTAATGCTAGTTTGTTGTATATGAACTCCCTCAGCTTTTGCCTTTCTTCAAAGTATTTATTTAACCTACAAAGATGCATGCAATCAATATGGAATGTGTGTTGACTTTTTTTTTCCTTTCAACACCTTAACGCATCACTTACTGACTTCGGCTTGTACTTTCCTGATGAGAAGTTTGTAGTCACTCTTGTATTTGTCTTCCTATATGTAGAAAATCATTTGTTTTCTTGTTTCTTCAAAGTTTTTCTTTTAATCATTGGTTTACAACAATTTAATTATAATATTCCTTGGTTCAGCTTTCTTTGAATCTCTGTTAATGCATTTCATCAAATTTGAACTATTTTGGTCATTAATTTTTCCTGCATTTTGGCCTTTTCCTTAGTTTCCTTTCTTTCTTTGACACTAAATATATATGTCATATATCAGACCACCTAATTTTGTTCGACAGGTGACAGGGATCCAAAATATTTTTCAGCCTTTTATCGCTCTGTTTCCTTTTGAATATATTTCACTATGAATTCACTGGTTTTGATTCTTCTGAATGGGTTAGTGTGCTTGTCATTTATTTCATTTCAAATATATTGTTCAGCTCTAGGAAGACTTTTGATTTTAAGGGAAACATCTTCTCTTTCTGTATTCATCTGGTTTATGTTTCCCTTTACATCATAAGTCTTCCCTGCTAATTTCATCATCTGTTCTATTTCTACCTCTATTTTTGTTCATTGCTTTTTCTCTTAGTTATGGTTCAGATTATGCCACTTCTCTGTGTAGTAATATTTGTATTGTAGAAATATGGTGCCATTTTGTCATATTTAAGATACTATGAGTAATATATTGTTGCTTATTTTGGATTCTTACTTTAAGAATGCTAAAGATTTTTTCATATCGAGGTAAGTTGCTTTCTGATTAACATGATTCTGTTAAGGTCTTTTTGATTTTAAGCTTCATTAGATCAAGTCTAAAACATCCTTTAGAATTAGTTTAACTTTGCTTTTAAGGTGTGACCCTCCTGAATTCCCTGTTGTATACGTTAGACACTTAACAGGTTAAAAAAAACCTTGGTGTCTGCCATCCCTGTGTGACCTTTGGGAAGTTTTCTGCTATAGCTCCCTTACAGCTGATCGTTACCAGATCTCATAAGAGTTTCACTTGGTGCATATGCAGATCAGAGGATCTGCCCTTTGGTAGATTTCTAGAAATCTTTCTCTGAATAGCTCCTTCTTCTCTAGTTTCCTTCTCTTCAAATGCTAGATGTCCTATTCCCCTTAAATTCCTATATCTGTCCCTTCAACACTGTAAATCTGACTTTAATTGCCCTGTGGCAGAAATCCAAGGAGACCAGAGATCTCACCTCATTTATCTCTCCATTGTGCTTCCTGATGTCCAGTGGTTGAAAAATAGTTACTTCATGTATTTAGTTTTTCTAATCATCTAGTTATTTGTCTTGGATTACAAATCCCAAATTATTTGTTACTTCATGGATGGAAGTTAGCTTCTGCCCCAGAAGAATCTTCAAATAATATATCTGATGTAGAAAATAATGAAAATTCAAAATAAACACAGGAAGAAATAGGAAATGTGACAAAAGTGAACCGGTAGGCAATAATCAGTCTTTTTAAATAAATCTATAGTCAAGTAGCTATGCAAGCAAAGTGGGGCATCTATAGGGAGTAAGTTCTGTGAGTCTCTTTAGTTAGGTGTTCAAAGGGATATTTGCAGGTGTAATGGTGGCACCAAGGAAGAGTGACTATTTGGGTTTGAGGTGGGATTAGAGAAAGTTTTAAGGAAGGGCCAGGGAGTGTGTGAGCAGGGTACTGAAGAACAGGAAATATGAAGAGGAAATAAGAAGTAGTCTTCTAAGCAGAAGTACTGCGTAGAAGATAGATATACAAGGTAATGGTTTGAGCAAGTGAATTGGAGGAGCAAGATATGTGTGCGCTGGGAGCAGAAGCAGGAAGAACCCTGTCTGCATGTTGCAGTAATGAGCTGACATTATATAGTAACTGTAAGAAAGGTTTTAGGTGGAGATGTTATGCATTTAGGTAGATAAGACATGAAGGCTTTTGGTGCCTTGTGGAAAATTCATTAGCCAGATTCATGCCTGGAAAGAGGCATTGGTTTTCAAATCCTAGGTAGCAGAACATGAGTGAAGTTGGAAAATCAATTTGCCTTTAATAATGGAATAGAATAGAAAGTGTCAGTGTGTATCACCCTTTAAGAGTTATTTTTGAGACTTTGATTTCACCTATATATATTTGATTTTAATTATGTATATTTGCAGCAAGTCATAATGTAAATATGTTTCTTCATGGTGATGGGAAAACTTTGAAAGCCATTGCTTTAATAGATGATAAAAATTGTCGAGGTAAAAGATTATGAAGATTTAGCCAAAGTATTAACAAGTAGAAAAAATAGGAATGGTAATGAAAATGTACAAACTGCGGGATTTAGAGTTTAGTGTGTTGTGTGGCATGAGGGTAACTGAAGAGTTCAGGATGGTATTTTTGTGTGTAAGATACATAATTGAGTATTTGATGAAGAATACTTAAATACTACAGGAGATGGTGGAAGTTTATACAAACATTACTATGTGAGGCAAAGAAAATGAGAAATGAGCAGTTAGGAAAGGACTTACAATATCTCTAAATTTCTACCCAGTGTAAAAAGTCAGTGCTGTGGCTGTGCTCATCTTGGAGATGAGAAATTGCAGGAAGTGTAACAGCCGAGTAACCCAAGAGCAGATATACCAAGTTGAGCAAGAACTTAAATGAAATCAGACATTTTCTTCTCAATACATTATTTCATTTTTTTCTGTTCTAAAGAAAAAAATGTATTTGACGATGAAGTAAAGCCCATTGGACAATTTTGACAAAATAGAGAAATATAGAAGATAGACAGAACTGTACATTATATGTAATGCACGAGACCTTAAGTCCTTGATGACATTTATCTTCACTTGTGAGAAGAGATTTAATAAGGTAATTTATTAGGTCCCTTCTCACTCATAAAAAGAAATGTCGTTAAAGACCTGTTCCTTCATATATTCTCCATATATTGAGTATTAATCCTTATATACTTAACTCAGTATGGTATGCTAAATTTTTAATGGTTCTACCTTAGAGCAAAACAAGTGTACATGCTAAGAAAATCTTAAATTACAGGGACTGAAGAATTTCAATAGTTTTAGATCCTTTTCGAGTCCTTTGATTTTGAGTGCATATTTATTTTCAGAAAAGAATTAACATTGGGAAATAAGCTGAATGTAATTTCAGCTGGTTAAATCATGTTGTCAAGTAAGATGCCTGCTTAGATGATAGAGATAGCACTTTACAGGGACCAAGTCAGCTTCCCAGCCATACCTCTTCTGCAGAGAGTGACAAGAAGGCCCATGATACAATGCAAACTCTCTGCCATTGGAATGTCAAGCCAACTCGGTCTGTTGTGTGCAATGTAGCAGAGTTATCACTGAAAGCAAAATTCAACTATCTAAATGGTAAACATTTAAAAGATATATAAAGTTTAGATCTAAGATTCAAAAAAATAGTTTGAAAGGTAAAGAATTTGAAGCTCAGTCAATTCCAGTCACTTTATTATTTTTAATGTCAATGGTAATGATACCAAGTTAAACTTAAACATTAAGGTTTTGTGCCATTTTAGTTAGATATTTTACTTTCTCCTAAAACATTGACTGCTTTTCATCTTTGCCTTTGAGGCTTGTCTGTACTTGGGAAGGGAACTGTCTTATCCAATAAATTTTCAGGTACATCTTCAGTTGCTTGAGACATGAGCAAAATGATGTAATGTAAAGCAAATAAGAAATGACTTCAGAAATTGACAAAAATTTCTACAATTGACACAAAGTGACAGGTCTTTTCAAAGGGAAGTGGCCGACATTGGATTGGATTATCCTCACAGCAGAGCTTTGGCTCCAGCAGCACAGGTAAATGGAAAGGAATGCACTTTGAAAACGGTCATAGTAATCGATCAAATAAGCCCACAGATTTATTTATCAGTTAAAACTTGCCATGTAAAAAACTTCATTTTTATTTTGAAAAAAAATCTGAAATGCATCTCTTACATGGAAATAGAGATAACAAAACTCTGATTCAGCTCTACCTTATCTAGTAGAAATCCTTAGAAGAATATGACTGTGACCCTCAGGAATTGTGGGCTTTTGCTTCTGTGATACAGAAATACCAACTTTTAGAAGAAGTGATACTGTAATTAGCAGAAGCAATATGGTTGGTGTACTATTCTCAAATGTGCACTGGCACATTTACATACAATATAAGCAAAGGCCATGTCTGATACCTTACTACAACTTAGTGTCTTATATATATTAGATGCTCAAAGTGCTTTAAAATTTATGCCAAACATTTTTTTTTGGGGGGGGGGCGGTAATTGAACCCAGGGGAATTTATCACTGAGCCACATCCCCAGCTCTTTTTATTTTTTATTTTGAGGCAGAGTCACCCTAATTGTTTAAGACCTTGTTAAGTTGCTGAGGCTAGCTTTGAACTTGCATCCTTCTCCCTTAGCCTCCTGAGTCGCTGGGAGTACCAGTGTGTACCATGGCACCCAGCCTGTGACAGCTCTCTTTTTTTTTTTTTTGTTTTTTGGAGCCTAAATCATTTTAAAAAAATATTTTTTTTGTACACAAATGGGGCACAACTTTTCATTTCTATGGTTGTACACAATGTAGGCTCACACCATTCATGTAATCATACATGTACAGAGGATAGGGTGATACTGTCTCAGTCTACTATCTTTCCTTCCCCCATGTGTCCCGTCCCATTTTCCTCTACACCATCCAAAGTTCCTCCATTTTTCTCTTGTCCCCACCCCCCCATTCCTTCCCCCTGTGTTATGTATCATCATCCACTTATCAGAGAAAACATTTGGCCTTTGGTTTTTTTGGACTTGGCTTATTTCACTTAGCATGATATTCTCCGACTCCACCCATTTACCAGCAAATGTCATAATTTTATTGTTCTTTATGGCTGAGTAATATTCCATTGTGTATATATACCACAGTTTCTTTATCCAATTGTCAATCGAAGGGCATCTAGTTTGGTTCCACAATGTAGCTATTGTGAATTGAATATTGATGTGGCTGCATCACTATAGTATGCTGATTTTAGGTCCTTTGGGTATAAACTGAGGAGTGGGATAGCTGGGTCAAATGGTGGGTCCATTCCAAGTCTTTTGAGGAATCTCCATACTGCTTTCCAGAGTGGCTGCACCAATTTGCAACTCCACCAGCAATGTATGAGTGTGCCTTTTTCCTCACATCCATGCTAACACTTATTATTGCTTGTGTTCCTGATAATAGTCATTCTAATAGGAGTTAGATGAAATTTTAGGTTGTTTTTAATTTGCATTTCTCTAATTACTAGAGATGATGAGCACTTTTTCATATATTTGTTGATCACTTGTATATCTTCTGTGAAGTGTCTCCCAAGTTCCTTAGCCCATTTATTGATTGGGTTCTTTGTATTTTTGGTGCAAAGTTTTTTAAGTTCTTTATAAATTTTGGAGATCAGTGCTCTGTCTGAAGTGTGTGTGGAAAAGATTTTTTCCTACTCTGTAGGCTCTCTTTCACATTATTGATTGTTTCTTTTGCTGAGAAAAGCTTTTTAGTTTGAATCTGTCCCATTTATTGATTCTTCCTTTTATTTCTTGAGCTCCAGGGCTCATATTAAGGAAGTCTGGTCCTAAGCCGACAAGATGAAGATTCGGGCCTACTTTTTCTTCTGTTTGGTGCAGGGTCTCAGGTCTAATTCCTAGATCCTTGATCCATATTGAGTTGAGTTTTGTACAGGGTGAGAGATAGGGGTTTAATTTAATTTTACTGCACATGGATATCCAGTTTTGCCAGCACCATTTGTTGAAGAGGCTATCTTTTCCCCATTGCATGTTTTTGGCACCTTTGTCTAGTATGAGATAACTGTACTTATGTGGGTTCGCCTCTGCTATGACAGTTCTTAATCACAAATTTGGTTAGGAAAAGTCTAAAAGAGAAGTATACACAAATAAAACACATTTCATTATTTTTAATACTACATAGGTAGAAATCAATAAGCCACTATTTTATTATTGATAAAAATTAGATATACAAATAAATTAAAACTACAATATCTAAATGAATTGCATATATATTCTCTAAATCTCCAAAGAGAAAAGGCAAATAAAGCATAACCCATTTGCCAATGTGTAGAAAGGAAGAAAATTATCAAGGAAGTTCATTCTAATAAAAAAATTGGTAATTTAAGAATGTAAGAGTTGAGACTATAAATTAGATTATTGAATTTTCTATCCAGAAACAAACACTCATGTGTAAGAGAAATACATAGCACAAAAGGACAGAGATAAATTAAAAATTAAAGAGAATAAAGATATGTCAGACAAATAGAATCAAATAGAAGGTAATAAAAATAGTACAGCACTGGGTATGATGGCGCACGCCTGTAATCCAAGCGACTTGGGAGGCTGAGTCGGGAGGATCATGAGTTCAAAGCCAGCCTCGGCAACTTAGCGAGGCCCTAAGCAACTCAGTGAGACCCTGTCTCTAAATAAAAATACAAAATAGGGCTGGGGATGTGGCTCAGTGGCCGAGTGTCCCTGAGTTCAATCCCTGGTTCCAAACAAACAAACAAACAAACAAAAAACAACAAAAAACCCCCCAAAATAGTACAGCATATATATATGTATATGTATACATGTATATATATGGTTGGAAACAATAAAGGGTATAAGGAGTCAAAAAAATGCTCTGAAAAGCAAAACATGCAATGGCCATAATTGTTTGTGTGTGTTTGTGGGTGTGTAATAACAAGGCAACATAATAGATATAAAAGATTTAAATTTGAATATATTAAAAATAACACTATCCTTTGTGTGCTTTGTAACACCAATTACTTTTTCTGGGCTATTTGCTTGTATTCATTTAGGAAATTGTATTAGAAAAGAAGGTATCAAGTAGAGTAAATAAGTTTAGAAAATGTATCAGATGGAGAAATAAAATTTAAGTTGGTAGACTTAGAGAATATATAGCTTAGAGAATGCTTCTGGAGAGACTACCAGAAGAATTCAGAACTATAATTGTTTTTTTTTCTTTGTCTTGTTTTTATTCATAGCAGTTTAAATCATATTTGAAGCTTAAGGTAGAATTGAGTTTTTGGTGTAAACAAGAAAGTATACCAGATTTTAAAATACATTACAAAATTACTCCCTTATGATAAATAGTAAAGTGGCTGGATAGATTTTATAAATCACTGGAAGAGATGATATTGAAAATCATAACTGGTATTTGCTATGACTGGGCTTTTCCAGAAAGAGTGTACTGTTAAAATACAACTTTGCATACCAAGTGCAAAAGGCCAGACAACTTATTTCATAGTTTGTTTCATAAACCATCAGGTTTAGACAAATATGTGATGCTTTTAGAGTTATTTCTCCATCTGAAAGTTGTTAAGAATTGAAGTACTAGACAGGAAGAGAAAATTCAGAGGGATTGGGGCAATTAGCTGGGTCACCTGTGAGCTCTAAAGAACAAACACTGGTTGCCCCTCCTTGTAGAAGAAACTGCAATTGTTCAGGAAGGAGTGTTTTGGGGAGACTTGAATCTTTGGCCCCTTGTGATAACAGAGCACAATAATAGTGTCCTGAGTGAAAGTCTACATAAATAGTATCAGGCAAGATTTATAGAATCTCCAAAGGTTCCCAGTTCTCTATACTGTTTGGGAATGGTTTAGATTTGCATGCTCAGAGATTTTACAAATTACACATCAAGAGACATAACTGTGAGCCAGAGACTGACTTTAGCCTGGGAGTCAGTGTTGATAGGAAGAACTAACCAAACTCAGTGATGGACACTGAAAACAAAATGGCAAAGTGCTAATGCACAGCCACTAGAATGGAATATCTAAGTCCCTTGGAGCTCAGATTCCTCAGGAAGGAGAAACGAAGGAAAAAAAAAAAAAAAAAAAAGAAGGTGGAGAGAGAAATAATTTCCTGAGCACTTATACTAGAAAGTCTGAGTTTAACTGGAGGAGCACACATTCCCATAAATTGGCAAATTTTCAGCCTCAGGGGACATAGGGACTTGAAAGCAACATTAATTTCAGAATTCTTTAGAAAAGAATAAAGTTAAATTTCTTATACCCTTGAGTTGTAGATGTGAAAAAAAACTACACATATAAAAGAGACACTGTTTAAAATAAAATGAAAAACTGAGAGATTTCAAAATAAATGTGAAAGTGGAAAATCAGAACACTAATGAAGCTGATTCCATTTGTATCTTAAAGAAAATTCTTTTAAGTGTTATGGAACATTTACTTATCTTCCATAAATCTCCAAACATAAACAGGACTATCTGTGTAACTTTAATGACAATAAATAGGACAAATAGTCTCTGATTACAATTTATAAAGTGCAAAAACTTCAATAACCTTCAAGATAGTGAAGTAGGAGGAGAGCTCACAGAGGTGAGGGATTTTATTCTCAAACTATAAAATTACCATAACTAACAGTGACTCAATGAAAAACAGATTACTTAGAAGGAAATATACAGAGTACAGAAAGAGATTTGAGAATATGTATGCAAAATTGCATATATGCTAAAGTATAATTTTGAACCAGTGAGATGGAAATGATTATTTAATGACTATTCTTGTTCTAATTAAGTAGATATTTGGAGAAAATTTTTATTACTAGTACCTTTGAAATAAATTGGAGATACATTCAAATATTAGAAGACACATATATGAGTATTTAAATAATATTAAATAGGAAGACCCTTGTAATTATGCCATCAAAGAGAAAAGAATCATTGAAAAAAACAATTTTTTTCTGTTTATATCAAACATATTATTTTCTTTTGCATCATCTAGAACTTTCAGAACAATGTAGATAATTAAGTTGATACTGGAA
This sequence comes from Glaucomys volans, assembly GCA_020662805.1. Taxonomy (NCBI): domain Eukaryota; kingdom Metazoa; phylum Chordata; class Mammalia; order Rodentia; family Sciuridae; genus Glaucomys; species Glaucomys volans. Next base: position 26,860 of record JAJEJO010000560.1, on the reverse strand, counting down.
AATCTCTCTTTTTGATTCACTTAGTTCTTATCCACAGGCCTAATAATGTCTGCAGTTTTTACATTGTCTCTACTATTCTAAAAGATATTTCTTCACTTAGGACATAGATTATTTACTTGCTTTAAAATTGGAAATAATTGACAAGCGCCCTGACCACCACACCATGCAAAGGAATGATAACTGTGCCTGCTGGAGGAACAACCCCTCTGTATCTCCCCATCTACCAACGCATGGCTCCCTAGGCCTGCCTCCTGCTTGGGACGCTTCAGCTGCTGCCATAACCCCATTCACGTGGTAGCCTCCACCTTAGGACAATGAACAGGGTCTAGAAGAAACTGCCTGCCTCAACAATGCCTGCCATCTCTGAACAGTCCACCCAATGCCACCAGATGGCCTGCCCTTTTATCCCCATCTCTGAAAGTGGTTGCTTCCATCCTAGGACACCTCCACCATCATCTTGGGTTACTCCACTGCCACCACCACCACCTTTATTTGGGGCAGCTTCCATTGTGGGACACTGGTGGGGGTTTGGAACCCCAACATCAAGGTGCCTACAGGTTTGATGCTGCCACCACCACCAACTAGGGACATGGTTGCTTCCATCTAGGGACAACAGCCAGGACCTGGAAGAACATTACCAAGGTCCCTGCAGGCTTGGTTACACCTGAGAGTCTCTTCTCTCTTCTTTCCTACTAACAGTCAACTTCTATTGTTTTCTCTTTCACTCTTCCTATGATCTAATACGTCTATATTCTCATCTCCTATTTCATAAACATCACATCTTTACCCCCTTCTCTCTTGTCCACCATTAGAAACTATAGACCCTATTGCAATCCTACTGTTTATATTGTAGATAATAATCAAACATGTCATTTCTGTTCATTGCCACAAAACTGTAACATCTTAATATGCGCTATTTGGTTTAAGGCTGCATATCATTTGCATTGGGTGCTGTTAACATTGATCTTCCACTTACAGGTGCACTATAAATCTATAGGATAGAAACTGTAATACCTCAGATCTGCAATGCTAGAGGAGAAGATACATGAAAAACATGAAAAAGCAATGAAGAAAGCACCCCAAACAAATCAAGGTGTTACAATAATAGAATCCATTGACAGCATAGTAGAAGAAATGTTGGAGGAGCTCAGAATGTACATAATTACAATGATCTGCAAAATAAAGGATGATATAGGAGAGCAGATGCATGCAGCAAAAGATTACTTCAATAAAGAGATACAGATTCCAGAAGCAAAAACCTGGAAATCCTTGAAAAAAATGGAAACAATAAACCAAATTAAGAATTCAATAGAAAGCATCACCAACAGACTAGATTACTTGGAAGATAGAACCTCAGACAATGAAGACAAAATACATAATCTTGAAATAAAGTTGAACACACAGTGAAGATGGTAAGAAACCATGAACAGAAACTCTAAGAATTATGGGATAACATGGAAAGACCAAATTCAGAATTTGAATTATCCAAATAATTCTTAAAATAATTCCTAAAATAAGAATTATTGGGATAGAGGAAGGCACAGAGATACAAACCAAAGGAATGGATAATCTTTTTAATGAAATAATATCAAGAAATTTCCCAAACCTGAAGGATGAAATGGAAAATCAAATACCAGAGGCTTATAGGACACCAAATGTACAAAATTACAACAGATCCACACCAAGTCACATTATAACGAAAATGCCTAGAATACAAAATAAGGATAAATTTTAACGGCTGCAACAGAAAAATATCAGATCGTATATAGGTGAAACCAGTTTGGAACTCTACAGATTTCTCAACCCAGACCCTCAAAGCTAGGAGATCCTGTAATAACATATACCAGGCTTTGAAAGAATATGGATGCCAACCAAAAATCCCATATCCAGGAAAATTAAGCTTCAGATTTGATGATGAAAAAAAAAAAAAACCTTCCATGATAAACAAAGGTTAAAAGAATTTACAACTAGAAAGTCTGCAGTAAAGAACATTCTCAGCAAAATATTCCATGAGGAGGAAATGAAATATAACAATGAAAGACAGGAAAAGGAGGAACTACACTAAAGGAAAAGCCAATCAAAGGAGAAACCAAGTCAAATTAAAAATCAAAATAAACCAAAATGACCAGGAATATAAACTATATCTCAATAATAACCCTGAATGTTAATGGTCTAAACTCATTAATCAAAAGATGTAGACTGGCAGATTGGATTTTTAAAAAAGATCCAATAATTTACTACCTTTAAGAGACTCACCTGATAGGAAAAGACATCCACAGACTGAAAGTGAAAGGATAGGAAAAAACATCACTCTCATGGACTGCATAAACAAGCAGGGTTTCCATCCTCCTATCACATAAAGTGGACTTCAAGTCAAAGTTAGTCAGAAGGGACAAAGAAGGACATTTCACACCTGCTTAAAGGGATCATACATCAACAAGACCTGACAATCATAAATATTTATGCTCCAAACAATGGCCCATCCGTGTACATCAAACAAATCCTTCTCAATTACAGGAATCAAATAGACCACAAGACAATAATTCTGGGTGACTTTAACACACCTCTCTCACTACTGAATAGATCTTTCAAACAAAAACTAAGCAAAGAAACTATAGAACTCAATAATGTGATCAATAACTTAGACTTAACAGATATATAGAGAATATTCCATTCATCAATGAGTGAATACACTTTTTTCTCAGAAGCACATGGATCCATCTTTAAAATAGACCATATGTTATGCCACAAAACAACTTTAGCAAATATAAAAAATTAGAGACACTACCTGCATTCTATCAGAACATAATGGAATGAAAGTAAAAATCAATGATAAAATAAAAAAATAGAAGCTTCTTCAACACATGGACACTAAATAATATGCTATTGAATGATGCATAGATTGCTGGAGACATCCAAGAGGAAATTAAAAAATTCTTAGAGATAAATGAGAATACCAATACAACATGTTAAAATCTCTTGGACACTATGAGCACGGTGCTAAGAGGAAGGTTCATTGGATTGAGCTTATTCAATAAAGGAATTAAAAGTCAACAAATAAATGACCTAACATTACGTCTCAAAGTCCTAGAAAAAGAACAAACCATCACCAAAGGTAGCAGAAGACAAGAAATAATTAAAATCAGAGAAATTGAAAGAAAAGAAACAATTGAAAAAATTGACAAAACAAAAATTTATTTCTTTGAAAAAATAAAATTGATAAACCCTTAGCCACACTAACGAAGAGAAGGAGAGAGAAAATTCAAATTACTAAAGTTTGTGATGAAAAAGAAAATATCATGATGGATATTATTGAAATACAGAATATAATTAAAAACTCTTTTGAGAATTCATAGTCCAACAAAATAAAAAATCTTGAAGACATTGACAAATTTCCAGAGACATATGATCTACCCAAACTGAATTAGGACATACACAATTTTAACAGATCAATTCTAAGCAATGAACTAGAAGATACCATGAAAAGTCTACCAATCAATAAAACCTCAGGACAAGACTGATTCTCAGCCAAATGCTACAAGACTTTCAAATAACTAATACCAATACTCCTCAAAGTATTCCATGAAATAGAACAGAAGGGAACCCTTCCAACTCATTCTATAAAGTATCACCCTGATACCCAAACCATACAAAGACATATCAAAGAAAGAAAACTTCATACCAATATTCCTGATGAACAGAAATGCAAAAATTCTTAATAAAATTCTGGCAACTCACTTACAAAAACATATTAAAAAGATAGTGCACCATGATCAAGTGGGGTCTTACCAGGGATGCAAGGTTGGTTCAACATATAGAAATCAATAAACATAATTCATCCCATCAATAGACTTAAAGACAAGAATGATATAATTATCTCAATAGATGCAGAAAAGGCATGTGACAAAATATAGCACCACTTCATGTTCAAAACACTAGAAAAACTAGGCATAGTAGGAACATACCTCAACATTGTAAAAGCTATGTATGCTAAGCCCAAGGCCAATGTCATTCTACATGGAGAAAATTTGAAAGAATTCCCTCTAAAAACTGTAGCAGGACAGGGATGCCCTCTTTCACCACTTCTATTCAACATAGTTCTTGAAACTCTCACCAGAGCAATTAGAAGAAAGAAATTCAAGGGATACAAACAGAAAAAGAAGAACACAAACTATCATTGTTTTCTGACAACATGATTCTGTAGAAATTTTACAAGAAAACTTCTAGAACTAATAAATGAATTCAGCAAAATAGCAGGATATAAAATCAACACCCATAAATCTAACGCATGTCTATACATCAGTGATGAATCCTCTGTAAGAGAAATTAGGAAAACTACCCCATTCACAGTAGCCTTTAAAAAAATAAAATACTTAGGAATCAATTTAACAAAAGAGGTGAAGACCTCTACAGTGAAAACTACAGAACACTGAAGAAAGAAGTTAGAGAAGACCTTAGAAGATGGAACAATCTCACATGTTCTTGGGTAGGCAGAATTAATATTGTCAAAGTGGCCATACTACCCAAAGCATTATACAGATTCAATGTAATTCCAATTAAAATCCCAATGTCTTTCCTCATTGAAACGGTGAAAGCAATTATGAAATTTGGAAAAATAAGAGACCCAGAATGGTCAAAGCAATCCTTAGTAAGAAGAGTGAAGCAGGAGGCATCACAATACCAAACCTTAAACTCTACTACAGAGCTATTGTAATAAAAATGGCATGATAATGGCACCAAAATCGACAGGTAGACCAATGATATGAATGGAAGACACAGAGACAAAACCACATAAATACAGTTATCTCATATTAGGCAAAGGTGCCAAAAACATACAATGGAGAAAAGATAGCCTCTTCAACAAATGGTACTATGGAAACTGGAAATCCATATGCAGCAAAATGAAATTAAACCCCTATCTCTCACCCTACACAAAACTCAATTCAAAGTGGATCAAAAACCTAGGAATTAGACCAGAGACCCTACACCTAATAGTAGAAAATGTAGGCTCAAATCTTCATCATGTAGGCTTAGGATCTGTCTTCCGTAACAAGTCTCCTAAGCACTAGAAATAAAATCAAGAATCAGTAAATGGGATGGATTCAAACTAAAAATCTTCTTCTCAGCAAAGAAAACAATCAACAACACGAAGAGAGAGCCTACAGAATAGGAGAAAGTCTTTACCGCAAACACCTCAGATAGAGCACTAATCTCCAGTATATATAAAGAACTCAAAAAACTTAATATAAAAAAAAAATAACCCAGTGAATAAATGGGCTAAGGAACTGAACAGACACTTCTCAGATGTATGAAAAAGTGTTCAACATCTCTAGTCATTAGAGAAAGGCAAATCAAACTTCTCTAAGATTTTATCTCTCTGGACTGGGATTGTGGCTCAGTGGTAGAGTGTTTGCCTAGCATGTGTGAGGCACTGGGTTCAATTCTCAGCACCACATACAAATAAATAAATCAAAGGTTCATCAACAACTAATTAAAAAATATAAAAAAAGAGATTTTATTTCACTCCAATCAGAATAGTGATTGTCAAGTATACAATGCTGGTAAAGATGTTGGGAAAAAGGTACACTCATACATTGCTGGTGAAACTGCAAATTGGTGTGACCAATCTGGAAAGAAGTACAGAAATTCCTTAGAAAACCTGGAATGCAACCAATATTTGATCCAGCTATCTCACTCCTCAGTCTATACCCAAAGGACTTCAAATCAGCATACTATAGTGATGCAGCCGCATCAATCTTTATAGCAGCTCAATTTATAATAGTTAAACTGTGGAACCAAACGTGATGCCCTTCAATAGATGAATAGATACAGAAAATGACACACACACACACACACACACAATGGACTATTACTCAGCCTTAAAGGAGAATAAAATTATGGTATTTGCAGGTAAATGCATGGAGTTGGAAAATATCCTGCTGAGTGAAATAAGCCAATCCCAAAAAACCAAAGGCCAAATGTTTTCTTGGATATGAGGATGCTGATGCATAATTGAGGGGGCAAGGGAAGAATGGAGGAACTTTGGATTGGGTAGAGGGGAGTGAGGGGAGGTGAGGGGCACAGGGGAAGAAAGATGGTGGAACGAGATGGACATCATCACCCTAGGTACTTGTATGATCATGCAAATGGTAAGACTGCATCATGTACAACCAGAGAAATGAAAAGTTGTGCTCCATTCATGTACAATGAATTGAAATGCATTCTGCTGTCAGGTATAACTAATTAAAACAAATAAAAACAAAACATATACCAAAAAAAAAATCATTGCTCTAACACAGTGCTTAGAATATAGATGGCACACAGGGAACATTTATTAAATTGTTTATTGATGCATATGAAAAAATTAGAAATAATTATTGATTATATGATAAATTCTATCAGAAGTTCTGTTTTTATTGATCTATCTTTACAGATATAGAATAAAATTTATCTTGTCATGGTTTATTATTTTTTAATATACTTCTGAATTCAATTTCCTGTTATATTATTTATTTATTTATCCCTGCCATTTTATTTTATTTTATTTTTTATTATTCATTTAATTTTGATCCATTGAACAGAAATGGAATACAGCTATTATTTCTCTGGTTGTACACAAAGTAGAGTCATACCATCTGTGCATTCATACATGTACACAGGGCAATGATGTCTGTCTTATTCTGTTATTATTCTTACCCCTCCACCCCGACCCCATCCCTCCCTTCCCTCTATGCTATCTATCCTTCCTCCATTCTTGCCTCTCTTCCACCCCTCATTATGCATCATCATTCACTTATCAGAGAGATCATTCGGCCTTTGGATTTTTTGGATTTGCTAATCTCACTTAGCAAAACAATCTCCAACATCATCCATTTACCTCCAAATCCCATAATTTTATTCTTCTTTATGGCTGAATAATACTCCATTGTGTATATATACCACAGTTTCTTTATCTATTCATCTATTGAAGGGCATCTAGGTTAGTTCCACAATCTAGCTATTGTGAATTGAACAGCTATGAACATTGATGTGGCTGCATCACTGAAGTGTGCTGATTTTAAGTCTTTTGGGTATAGGCCAAGGAGTGGGATAGCTGGGTCAAAAGGAGGATCCATTCCAAGTTTTCTAAGGAATGTCCACACTGCTTTCCAGAGTGGCTGCACTAACTTGCAATCCCTGCCATTTTAGATATTTGATTGGTAGCCTTCATTTGTGTGGATGCACAAGGCTTCATTGATTAGGTTTTGCTATCAAGGTTGAGCTAGTTTTATGGAATGGGATTTTATACTTCTTCTTCTCTTCCCACCTCCCCCTAAAAATTCAGATTTCTGATATATAAAACATATATAAAATGCTTAATTCTGAAAGCAGCTCCTACATACTTAATTTTTATAAGAGGAAGCAGAGAGAGAGAAAACAAATTAAATAGTGTGTTGTGTGTGGCGCTGCCATAATGGGAGAATGTAACAAAAATTCATTTTATTTTTCTTTCCCATTTTCAATTCAAACTATTTACTATAGGGCAAGTTTTTCTTCTGCTCCTGAATGAAAATTCTGGAGGCTTGAAGAATTTTTTAGCCATTCCTAGGTAACTACAAGTTCTTTGTTCCCTCTAACTCACAGAACATTCTCAATTTAGTGTTAGAACACCCAGGTTTAAACTCAATTGTGGTCATCTCTTCCATTACCTCCATGGAGGATGATTTTGGATAGGTTACTGACAACCTACAAGTGGTTATAGTCAGTGTCTCTTGTCATTTTCTGTTTCTTCTCTCAGCTTGCAAACTGGTTTCTGGCTCTTCCAAAGACAATGCATGGAGAGGGAGAAAATGAAAGAAGGTCCAGAATCTTTAGTATTACTGAAGATTGCTCCTAGGGTGCTATTTAAGAATGACTTTCTTGCCTGGGGACTCCTGTGGGCTCCTCAGGGACTACTCTGGTGAAGTCTTCTGATTGGGTGGCAGCCTCCATTTCTCTAAGCCCTGGTCCTTCCTGAGCCTCTCCACAAAATTCGGAGTGGTGCTCCTGAGCACATGTAAGTGGCTTGGGACAGCTCCTATTTTTTTTTTTTTTTTTTCGTGAGTAAAGAATCAACAGCCCGTACTTGCCATGGGTCAGAGAGCTCTTTGTATCCAAAATTGCCTTCTTCTGATCTCTAACCTACCATCGCAGGCCATCAGTATAGCTTCTTTCCTTGAAATTCCTTAAGATGAATGAGGAACCAGCTTCCTATGTCTCAAGATGCTGAAGACTCCATTAAGATCACTGAATATTCCTATTTAAACCCTCTTCTTCTTCTTTTTTTTTTTTTTTTTTTACTAGAGAAAAAGTAAAGGGTTGGGGGTGGTGGTTCTTGTCTATAATCCCAGTGATTCAGAAGGCTAAGGCAGGAGGATTGCAAGTTTGAGGCCAACATCAGCAACTTAGCAAAACTCTGTTTCAAAATAAAAAATTGAAAAAGCTGAAGGTGTAGTTCCTGTGTTCAATTCCCGGACCCAAAAACTAAAAGAGAGAGAGAGGGAGGGAGGAAAAACAATAGTAGGCACCCCAGTGCATTCACAACAGGATTCAGTTTGGCATATCTCTTGTCAAAGAAACTCTCTTGAAATATACTCTCAACTCATTCACACATTCGAAATGGGCGAGGGATTTCTTTTTTCTGGGGATGGAAGGAGTTGGGGTTACTGGAAATTGAATCCTGGGTGTTTTTACCACTGAGTTATATCCCCAAACCTTTTATTTATTTATTTATTTATTTTGAAACAAGGTCTTGCTAAGTTGCTTAGGGCTTTGTTAAGTTGCTGAGGCTGACTTTGAATTTTTGATCCTCCTGCCTCAGCCTCCCAAGTGACTGGAAATTATAGGTATGTGCCACCATATCCAACTGGGTGAAGGACTTTCAAGAGACCAGAAACAGCTCTTGATCATTTTTCATAGGGGTAGGCCCTGTCTCTGCAATTTCATATTCACCATATCCTTGAGATTGCACATATAAAGTCTTATCTCAGAGATTATCCTAGGTCATCTAGAATAGTAAGGAAGAACTATTCTTTAATTCCCAGTCAGGACATCTCCACGGCATCATGCTGCCTCTTCTTCATTTAGGTCACTGTGACTTTTGTTACATGAATTTGACTTCTCAGTTCTGCACTCCACAGCAGGGATCAGAAATAATCAACCCATCCATATTTACCTTTATATTCCAGTTGGAGTTTTAGGTAAGCCACAAATGGATAAGCAGTTAAATTATCCTGAATACCAACTAGTTACTATGGGAGTAACTTTTCTCCAAACAAAAATTATAATTTGATCCTTACATATAACATGTATCTTTTAGGAATAAGAGGTCAGGAATAAAAGAATAGGGTCAAAATCCTTTACTATTTGCATTGATGATATCTGTACCAATATTAATTAGCTATTAGTGTTAATTTTGTATGATGAACATAAGTAAACTGCAGAAATTTTTATGTAAAATAATAAAGATTTAAAACAGCAAGCAGAAGAGCAACAACAAGGACAAAACAGCAAGAAAATAGTAAATGTTTTTGAGCTGTGTGATACATGCTTGTGATCCCAGGTACTTGGGAGGCTGAGGCAGGGGATCCCAAATTCAAGGCCAGTCCAGCAACTTTGTACAACCCTATCTCAAAAGAAAATAAAAAGGGCTGGGGGTGTAACTAGGTGGTAGCATACCTCTGGGTTCAATCCCCAGTACCACACACATATACACAAAGGTAATATTTACTGAGTCATGTTATATTTGTTAATACTTATTTTCTATGAAGAATATGAAAGGCTCCATTAAAATATAGAACATTACCTTGATATATTTATGAAAACATTACAAGTTCAATAGTATAACAAGTTCATAAACATTGTTATTACTTAGTTTCTGCTGGTACATTCTGGTTTAAACATTCTCTTTTACTTATTATAGATTGCTTATTATAGCTTTCACTTATTATATCTGAAATATTTATACCATAAGTTTGGTGTTTAATTTTCTTTGATTTATAAAAATTTTATCTCCTATCTGATTTCTCTCATAAATAAATTATAGGTATATTAAAATGATAATATTCAAATATCTCAATTTTAAAGTGTATGATTCACTAGGCATTTACACATATTGCCAAAGCACCACTCACTTCAACATATGCTTCAGGGAACATTTAAAAATATAATTTGATATAAAATATATGTTTGACATAATAATTTTGTGAAAAAAAAATCTCTGGATAGATTGATATAGTTGTATCAAAGACTTTTACTCTTTCATTATTGCCTAATAATTCACATATGTATTTTTTGAGAAGCTATTATGTGTTTCACATGATAAAGTCCTATGCAGATAGGTAAGGTACACCACCCTTACCTTCAAGCTTTTAATTTTGTTAGTTGAAGAAAAACTTTCAATGTAAAACACTGAATAATAATTCCAGACAGAAAGTCATGAGTGAATTGCCTTCTGTAGTAAATGTAATGGGGCAGTACAAAATCACAGACCATAAAGGAAATAAATAAGATTTCATAGAAGTACTGAAAAATAATAATTTATTACTGCAAAAGAAGAGTAATTATTAGGAAAGAGAACACACACACACACACACACACACACACACGAACTAAATAATTAACTTATGAAGGCATGGATACCCATGTTATATTTAAGGGATACTGCATATAGCAAGAATAAAGAAAATAAATCTCAGAATGTAAATTGGAAAGATGTGAACTGTGTTAGCCCTTTAATGCTAGGATAAGTGATATGAGCTTTATCCTAAAGATAGGATTAAATGGCAGGAAGATGAAGTTAACTGTAAAGAACTTTGGAAAGGGATTTGCCATTGGAAGCTCATCGGAAATATTGCAGTGATCTAGGTTGAGGGGGTCCAAAGAATCTCAAGTAGGATATGGATTGAGAGTGGGTGGATTACAGATAAATTGAGAAGGACACATTAATAGAATAATGGGAATATATTGATAAGGGGAACAAGAGGGAACAAAGAACATGCAATAATCTGCTGGGAAATGTTGTGATACAGAGTGTTCATTTGTAATCCTAATTAGAAGCTGGCTTTCTCTTGAGAGAGAGAGTCTCAAAAACATTACTTTCATTTACATACACTTAAAAAAGAGCAAATTGTTATATTAATGTTCATAATTCAATTGCAAGAGTATACCATTAATTTGGAACTTTACAATGCCAGTTATTTGTCAATTGAATCAAATTTTAAAAATTATCTTGAGGGATGATAACCCTTTAGATAAAATGGCAACAATATATTTTAGAAAGTTATATATTACATAAACCATGTACCTCTGGAAAAGTCAGATAATAGAAAGGTAAACAAGTTTATCAGGAGTATGAATTTCCTTATGATATTACTGCCTATTTTAAATCATGGCTATTTCCTGCAACAGAATTTTTGTTTTTCATTTTTAGTCATTGAAAATGCCAATACCCTGACTATAGTTTGGATCTTAAGTGTCCCCAAAAGGTGAATGTATCGGAAGCTGGGACCCCCCACCTTTCATGCACTCCAGGGAGGTAGGTGATGGAAATTTCAAGCAATCGGGTCTAGTGGAAGGTCTTTAGATCACTGGGGACATACCCTAAAAGGGGCTAGTGGGACCCTGGTTACTTTTCTTTTCCTTTCCTTTGTTTTCTGGTCATCACATGATTGGGTTTGATCCTGACACATGCTGTTATTATGTTGAGTTTCTACTCCCCAGGCCTGGAAGACTGTAACCTCCAAAATTTGAGCCAAAACCTTATCTCTTTATGAGTTGAATATCTCAGGAGTTTGTTACATTGACAGAAACCCTATGAAAACATCCACAAAAGAGTATCAGAAGTGAAGGACAATGTCCCTAGTAGATATCCACCTTCTTTTAGGATCCTTTCCCAAAGACCACACCCATTACTGCCCATCCTTCTTGCCCTGTCACATCCTTGATAACAATTCAAAGTGTTTGAGGTAACATTTCAGAATCGGAAGCTTTGGTTATGTCTAAATAAAGGATTGAACAATTGAAGTGCAATGTTTTGGGATTTTTTATTGCAATTTACCTACATGCTACTTTTGGGTAAGATAAGTTTATAGACTCTGACATCTTAGAAATTCATATTGTACTCTCTCTCTCTCTCTCTCTATGTATATATATATATATATATATATACACACACACATCTGTGTATATGTATATATATATATATACATATAGACACACATGCATACACACTCCATGGTATTATATATATTGTGGTTATTATATATATTATATTTACCATGGTTTTATACACACATATATCATAATAAAAATAATACCATGTCTTATATACAAACACACACATATATATATTTTTTGATACCTATAATGTTTTAAATATGTAGCAAGGTTTTCAAGGACTGAAGAATTTAAAAGGGTTTTCCTGAAACCATGAGTTCTTGGTTTTAAAACACCATGTGACTAGTGTTTGTAAAGCTAGTAAAAACAAATGCAAACTTTGGAAGATTACAGTTAGTTACTGTTTAACTATTTAGTTAGCAATTATCACTGAGCAAAGTTCAGGGGGACTGGAGGTAGAATAAGATTAGATGCATTGACCTTACTGAATATATGTTTTTGAAATTATAGATAAAGAAATAAGAGGTGTTTGTGGGGGGATTAATGATGTGAAAATGAAGAAAAGGTATAGAAGAAACACATGATGGATAAAGACAGAGAAGATCCCAGGGAGAAGGATGCATTGTACAAGGCATTATAAAAATAGGTTCCAAATGTCAATAAAATAATTTGGAAAACTAAATGGAAAGGATGATACAATAGTGAAGATGAGCAACTTTATACTTTTGCCAAGAGCCAGTAAGAGTTAATGAGAGAGAATGGCCCATTACATTTTGGGGTGGATAGCTTTTCTCTATCTCAGAAAGCATTCCCTGCTCTTTTATTTAATTCCTTTTTCCCACTCATCTTATTCTTTCTTGAGAACTATATAGATAGACAAGGTGTATGTGCAAGAGTTGCCAACTGATCAAATAAAATTTACTTACATAAAGAAAATGCATATTACAAGGTTTTTGATTATAAATGTTGTGATATAATTTTATGCATCACAAATCAGTATCCAATATAAGTGCTAAAGCATTTATAAATTTTCAAGTCAAATATTTTTAAGTTAAAAGATAGTATTCACCAAAGACTAAAAGAGATGCACTTCTATATTAAATTAAGAATTAACAAAAGCAAAATTGTACTGATAAATCATAAAAAGTATGTATTTGTGTATCATTATCCATGCTATTGCCTCATTCAGAAACAAAACAGTGTTTGATAAAATACTGACCTAGAATTAAAACTAATCATTGGTTACCACATAAAACATCCATATCCTAATTTTGTAAGAGATGGATGAAATTTTAGGGCATTTAGAGTTCATTACTCATCTTTAGAGTGAAAATCGTGAAAAAATTTTGTAGTACCTAACTATGCCCAAGATCTCAGCCTTACTTAATCCATGTATTATTTGGTATGACATCCTCTCATAAGGAAAATCTTAAATAGAAATAGTGCATTCTTCTATAATCTGAGTAAAGAATGAGCTTGGTTTGAGAAGTGTCCTTCAAAAACCTTGGTAAATCTTGTGTATTGACAAATGAAAATTTAAACATTAATTAATCAGTTCACTCTTGTTTGGATATTGTTTTAGCATTTATTGAAGGATCCCTTAAATTTAGAGCTTTGAATATTGTCCTTTGAAGATAAACAAAATATTTATTTAAATTGACTGGTAGGCCATTATCTTGGACATTTATAACACTATTATACATAGCATTATGAGGATATTTTTCATTCACCTGGCAATGATTCCTCTCTAAGGATTAATAAAATCTATTAGCTATTAGGGCCTCCAGTACAAACTCAGTTTTTTAAGTTTGTTTTTTTGTTTGCCTTTTTCCACACTTACCATGCATATGTTACTTACTTTCTTTTCTAACATTACTGTCTACATTCCTTTGGATTTTTTAAGGTCAGTTTTATAAAGTACAGGGCAAAGGCATTCTGCTTTAACTGCTGTGCCACCATTTCCATCTTTCATCTTGCTCTGTGTTGCTGCATTTGCATATTTATTCCCTGCACCACACTGCTTAGTGGTTTTTGTTTTTCCATCTAGGCAGGAGGATGATGACTTTTCCAGTTGCACTTTGTTCTTGAGGTCTGATGTTAATCTTACAAGGTCTCTGTTTCTTTGTGTTTACCAGCATTCCTTTCTGGAGTTTCTCTTTGCCTGTACTTCACAGAGTTACTTTTCCTCTAACAGTCTACCAATTTTATCTCTAAAGCATCTCTGCATGTAGCATGGTCCAGAGATCTGCAGCATTAGCATCATCTGGGAGCTTGTTAGAAAAGCAGAATCTCAATTGTGCCGCAGACTTGCTGAACCAGAATCTGTACTCTAACCAGATCTCCAAATGAGTACATCTATAAATGAGAAGCACTGCTCGAAGCGTCTGCATCAGCATCTACTCTGAGGTCTCACCTACAGATTCTCCCTGGACACTTTGTTTCCCTATGGGACTCTAGCATAATGCCCTGGACTTACTCAGAGTCTAGTGATTTTTCTGATTTTCGCTCAGCACTTGGGATTTGGCTGTTCATTCTGACAACTTGGTTGTGAGTGGGAAAGATTATGGTTAGGAAATAATAGGTGGATATTTATCTCCATCATTTTCCTCTTCCTTTTTTGAAAATTGTCCCTTTCTACCCACCTGCAAGGCAAGGAACAAATCTGGCATATTTATTATTACAACTATTATTAAACTACTGCTGCCTCGGCAACAGTCTATTAAGTTGAATTCTTCTTTTCTCCTCTCACAAAAGGGTTGTGCTTAGGTTAAGTCAGCTATTTTGATTGAGAGAAACAAGCCTCATTTTTCCGATTGGGCATATTATTGGCAGATAACCTCAGAAAAAGAGTAATTTATTCTTCATTGCTATATGAAATGAAAGATGTTTCCAGAAATTTGTTCCTACCACAAATCAATGGTGGTAAGAACCATCTAATCTAAAGGTTAGACAGTGGCTTGCTGAAGCATTGGCACAATGCTGCATTGTGAACACTCTTGTGTCTTGGGTTTTTCCATTGTGTTTTAGAGTCTTTGAACTGGCCACGTGACATGAAGTGACTTTCAAAGGAGAAAGATGTCCTGTATATTTCAGTAGAGAATCATCATAACAAAGAAATGTACTCTCTTCTTTTCAGTTGTGCTTATTTCACTCTTGGACAAGGTAGAGCTCTTTCATATGGAGTAAATGTAGAACAGAACAAAGAATAAGAGACAGATGATATCTTTATATTCCTTTGTAAAGAATACTTCCACTGAAAGACAATCAGGAAATTAAATGAACAAATAACATTGTTATAGGCTGGGATATATCAGAACGACATATATACTGAGAGATCCTCTAAAGAATTATAAGACAGTTTGCTGACATAGAGATGAATTAATAGAATAAAAACCTCTTATAGAAATTGACCACATATAAGAGAAATTCTCAACATATTGTTAATTAAGAATTTAGAAGGTCTAGGATTATTGAAACTGTGGTGATAAATGACAGGCCAACATAAAGATGCAAGTGTGCAGGTTTTATCTTTCATTTTCAAAGGTAGTTGTACTATTTTCCTAGGCCAACACAAAAACCTCATGTAAACTCAGTGTTATGAGTAAATAGCATTTAGTTAATACCTATATCTACATAAGAAGAACATGCTGCTTTCTCAAAAAAACCTTAATGTTGTTTTGAAGTATTGGGTTATTATAAAATATAATTAAACCAATATTAAATATAACACAAACTACATCTTAAATTCAACCACATTTCATATTAATGTTAGTTTTAGATTTATGATTTTGAAATTGTGTTGTTACCTGTTTGCAAAGACATATTCTAAGGTTCATCACTTTAAAATTAAATTCTTCTCTGCAGATGTGCAAAGAATAAAAACTCAAAGATATTTAATGTTTAAAATTAAAAATTCATTTTAAATATGTATTCTTCATATAGGACTAAGTTTTTCATGGTTTTGATATTGGTAGCCTGGATTCCTACGTTGAAGAGAGCCCACATGCAACGTTCTACAATGATGGTTCTACTCTAGTGCATTATGAAACCTGTGGAGACATTGTCAGTTATTACATTTCTAAAGGAGAAGTAGTGGAACTTAATGGACAGAAGAGAAGATGTTAGATATCTGGTACTGTATAGGACAGTCCCTAAATATGAACTGTCCTGAATTCTGCATTACCTCTAATTTTTTTCCAAGCAGCCATTCAGGGAGTTGAAAGCCTTATTGATAATATTTGAGTCTACAAACTCTCTCAATTTTCATATTAAAGCAAAGTTCATTGGAATAGTTTTAATGTATGCAAAATTTTCTAAAATTGCAAAAATCATATCTAAGTCATCAAAATAGTAAAGTTTTAATGCAAGAAATTTGGTAACTCACCATTTTGGAAAATCCTGTCAATCATAAGCAACATCCTTCCTGGTATCTGATTAAATGCTCTGTGTGTTTTAGCTGTGCATTTAAGGCAATTTTCCTTAAAGGGGCAGACATCTAATTACTTCATTAATACTACTACATAAGTAGTAGAGTTATTTCCAAGTCTTTAACATATTGAAATATACACATACTCATGGACTCCATAAATTGCTTTCCTTTTACTTATCCTTTATGTTGTAATTGTGTTTCACAATTATCTTGTAGGTAAGTTCCATTAGCTGTGAATTTCAGTTCAGGGTAGTAATGGAGGCATGACAGCATATTTATTATCATATGGAGCATGTTATGTCTGAAAGTGTTGAGAACACTTTATCTCAGGGAGGTTTATGTGTTCCAGCCAGTCACTTCTGATATAGCCATTGTATTCCAAAAGTTTGCTTTGGTAGAAGGGCAAACCTACATCACATCGGAAAGGTGGGCAGTGCCTTAACTTTTTGTTCTGCTGCACACTTACTTGCTGTGTGATTTTGGATGAGTCAAAAAATTTCTCTGGGCCTGAATTTTCTGTTTATTAAATGAAAGTGTTGTACCTGATGAACACTAAAATTCCTAAGATACCATGATATCATAAATGGAAATTTATTTTCAGTGCAAACTATGCAGAAACTTGCATGTTATATTTTCAATAGTCTATGATAGCTGTTCTCCATTCTCCTTTATCACTTAATTTGAACATATTAATATGGAATTAACTTCTCCTCCTTTTCAATAAATGTATTTTCCACTTAGTACTACAACCATTTAAGTTTTTTTCTGAAGGATATATGAGCAGCATGATAAATGTTGTAGTGATCACAAACTCTTCTTGACAAAGCCAGTGACACTGGTTTCCATTTTTAGCACACACATAAACATACGTATATATGACAGTGGATATAAATGCATGCATGCATATTTAAGCTACATATACTATATTATTATATGTAATAATTCTGCATATAAATATATACTTATAAGTATACAAGTATATACTTGTATATATGTATATACTGCACAAATATACATTATATAATAAACATGCGGCATATGCATAAATATATATGTATATATGTGATAGATAGATTTTTCTCTGATATTTTGAAGGGTACATGCAGTTGTGCATTTTAATGGTTGATTTCCTTAAGGTCCCAGCAAGATTTTCTGAGTGAAATATACATGGTAATACATGAGAAAATTACTTGTCCCCAGGTCATGTAAAGAGTTGGTTAGAAAAGGGCACATTCATCTTTATCTTAAGGGAAGGCCAGCATTCTCTCCTTCAGTTCCCATTTTCTTCTTCCCGCAGTCACATGCACCTCACCACCTTTTTTCTTTAAATTATCAAGAGGAGGCCACGGGATGAGGAATACTTCACTGCAGGTGGTGATATGAAACTGACAAGTAGTCTATAAACTAGTCCTACCCTATTGCTTGGAGAAGCTTTATAACTGATTGTTTTAATACCAAAGTGACACCAAAGGGGGTCAAGTAAATAAATATGCAAGCCTCACCAGTTCAAAATAATAAAATTCCAAAGTGTGCAAGCCTGCTTGTTGAACATATGTTTGAGGCACGGCTAAGCCATCTGGCTCAGTGTCAAGCATTTACACCAACTGCAGTCTTACAGTACCTGACAGCAGAAAAGCTTTATTCCCCTGGTGTTTGGGCACAAATGGAGAAATATTATTGAAATGATTATCTGCATCAAGACTCAGATTTGCTTTGACATTTAGCTGGCTCTGTTTAATCCAAAGGGTTGTCTGAATGAATAAAGAGAAGGGTTCCTCCAGAAGATGCTGCGAGCAGCCAGGGAAAGCCAAATGATTAATGAGACTGAAAGGCAGGGTGGACCTGCCCACCTCCACCCAGACCTCAGTGCCAAGAACTGAATATGAAATTAGTCTAAGGCTTTCCGTGGCTTGTCAGGAAGATCCTTCTTCCCTTGCATGGGCTCTCACTTTGGTTTTCTGGAAACAAAAGGAACAGATACCTTACCCAAAATGGAAGGAATGGAGAGGCTGGGAGAGAGCTTCATGTTATAATCAGAACATTTCACATTCAAACACTTTTTGCTTTTAACAGCTCTACCAGAGGCATTTAGATATTGTTTGGAATAGAGTCTCTGTTAGGAGTCGGAAAGCTGCGGCTTGTCGCCTGGTTTCTGTTTTGGCAGCTGGTTTCTATATGCAGTGGTCCTTATAGTAAGATGATTTTATTTGGCTTTGAATGCTGTCTTCCACTGGTTATTCTGTGCTGTCATTCTTCTTCGGATGCTACATTAAACCAAGTTTGCTGAGAAACAAGGTGCCACGCTAGTGTTATCAATCGCCTGTGCTCCTAGGTGAATAGATGCTTTGCCAACAAGACCCTTCTTATCCATCATGGGTAATTAGCAAGAAAATAGAATAATTATTTAAAAATAATAACAAAATTAATAGAATAAGTGCCTCTATTTGGGACTCTGTACCAAAGAGTTCTAGGTTCCTATTTGCTTTATTTGATTTTCAGGTGTACTATACCTTTTGGAGGGAGAGTGTCAGTGACAATTGTTGATTCAGACTTGAAATTACTTTGGTGATTTGGATTTAATAAGAATGTTAGACATGATTTCCTCCTCACTCTTACTTTTAATTAACTTTTTATAGAGATATGAATGAATTCTAATGAACACAATTGGCAGGCTAATTGATTTGTTTCAGAGCACAGTGAGCTATCAGTGTGCTGGCAGCATCATAAGATACTATTTGGGGATGTCAAACAGTTTTTGGGTTAATTTTCTGGCAGAGGTTAGTTGGGGAAACTGCTTAAAATATGTACTGTTTTTTATTTTCAAATAAGTGTCTTTTTTAAAAATTCAGTGAATTAAAAGATATCTATTCCTTTGAATTTATAGTGTCTTTAAATTATCACACTGCCACTGGGGAGTTGCTTTGTGGCTTCTGTGCATATTAACAGAATACTTTTACATGTGTTATGCACATGAGAATATTAAAGACAATTTTATGAAGATAAAGCATTCTTATTGCAAGAAGAAAGCCAAGAATGTGCTCCTCTGTTTAAAAAATATTTTAAAAAGTTACCACAAAAATCAAGAGTGGTCAAAACAAATCCTACAAGCACTCATTTAAAGAAAAAATAAAACACAACTCTAAGAGGTTACTGTTTTGCCTGGGATCTCACTTTAAAGGTTTTGCTTAAATAAATCCCAGTGAAATGACATTCTTTTATAGTGTTAAGAACAATGAGCGGGTGAGAAAATATATTATGACATAGTTAAACACAAGGCTATAATTTCTAAACTGCATAAATTACATGTTTTCCCCTATTATGATACAGACAGCCAAACTGAACATTTTTGAAAGAAAATGACCAACGTATGATTAATTGCAAGCTCACAGATTTTGCAGCTTCAAGAGTAAATCAACTGCTAAGAAGTGCTAACTTGCTAAAATATAAACTAATTTTAGTCTCTGGATATTAAAATATAATCCATCTTCTTCCTCCATTGGGAAAGCTAATTAGAAATTGTGACTGGCAGAAGGAGGAGAACCCAGAGAACACCAGGATTAAGTTCATGTGCTTAAAACCTGAGCCCAGAAAAGGTGGCCAGATTTTTCATTCTTTACATTTCACATATTCAAGTTTCCTGAAACCAGCTTATGGTAATGGCTGCTGCCCAAATGTGCAAGTGACAGAAGAGAGAATTTGTGAAAAAACACATTTAGTTAACATAGAATATTACAAATATAATGTGGAGATATAGAGAAATGGCCCATGGATCCTATTTGTACATTTCTTAAAAGATCTGATTGTTCACATATAGCACATCTAATAGCAAGGGTTTTGGAAGAGTCATCAGATAAGTGACACTTGTCTTTTGAACCTTTATATACTAGGAAAACTTGCAAATTGAAAGCAAATCTTGATTTCAAGTTAGCTTTGCCTGGGCTGTGATGACTGTTCCATTGGAGGTTAAGGTGAAAAATTATGGGATTGGAAATGTGTAATGAATGAAGAGAAAACCTATACAACTCACACATCTAGAACACTTATTGAAATCTGTATTTGTTATTTTATATGGCTCTTATTTCACAGAATCTTTATTTTTCCATATTAAAAATACATATACTATTAATCCTTTTTTCAATATGACTGAGACATTTTTCAATTGACTAAACAATGGACATAAAAGAAATGCAAAAGATTCCCCCAAAATATGATGACTTAGTGAAAATAAGTGAGAGAATTAGATCTGCATAGTTTCAAGGAACAAAGGTATAACGATAACCATGTTCTATATTTGTCATGGAAGGAAGAGATTCAGGCAAATATTTCATAACAGAAATATAAGACAATAAAATGTGAAGTTGAAATTCTCTGAACATTTTTAAAATTTTAAATTATGATGAAAACTCTCAGTGGATATTTTATGTACATTTGTGTGTTTATTTATTTATCTGACATTGGGATTAGTTGCAATATAGCTTTTAAATAACAGCATAGGTTTCCCCAAGAAGTTTTAATTAAATTCAAAATGTATAGCTGGACAATAAATTTCTCAGGTTTAGCTGGAAAAAAACCCACACACATTCCTTTTCCTACCCTTAAAAAAGTAATGATTTTAACCAGTCAGGATTCCAAACTCTAAGGCAATGCTCACAATGAAAATAACCATTGTGAGAGTCATTGTATATAGTGAATAAGAGTTAGACCCCCCAGGGTTGTTATTTTGATTCAGTTACCTCCCAATTATGAAATATTGGTAAAACTATTTAAAATACCTTTCTTAGTTTTCTCATCTCCAAAATGGGGGTAAGAGTAGTACCTATCTCATGCATTGTTATGGGGGTTAAAGATATCTGTAAAATAATTGGAATAATATCTGGCATATAGTAAATGCTTAATAAACATTAAGACATATACACATCCCAAACACTACAAAGTATAGTATATATAATTTGCATAATTTGTATATATAAAACAGATGAGCCTATGTAAATAAAAGAACCCTCCTTCCAATAAGGTTCTTTGTCTTCGGGTCTCCAATGTGAGGGAGCACAAGGCCAGGAGCTGGAAAGGTGAAATGTAGATAGAACATGCATCCCTACAGAATCACACTCACATCTAAAGGTAACAGGCCAGAGAGCTAACAAGTTTAGTCATGTAGTGAATGAATTAAATCACTCCAGTGTTTGAGTTCACACCTGAGTCATTGCTGTAGGATTTTAGCCAGAGGTTTCTAATTCAGCACAAAGAACTATATTATTTTTAAAGCACAGGGTGTTAATTCATCAATCATATAAAGGTTAACAATTATAATTTAGGCATTCTTCTCTAAGAATAGTTGCCATTTTAGGCCAAACACATTTATTTCATTTGTCACTAATTATCAACAAAACCCCAAATATGTGGTGCTATTATTATTCCACTTCATATGTGTATAAACATTTTCGGAGAGACTATTTAATGTAATGTTGGTCATATACTCATTAATAGTGGAGCCAGGGTTTGAATGCCAATTCAGTTATGTTTAAATAGTGTTGTTGTACCACATTATGCTGAACTGAAGATAAGAAAACATTTGAAAACTGATCATGTTCCTAAAAGATAAATTTTTTTGAATTGCAACCTGTAAAATATGTTAAAGGTGGAAACTTTTGACCTTGCATTCTCAGCCTATCACCTTCATCAAGAGCTTGAACATTTTGGGTAAAAAGTAGCTGCAGATATCTTCTCATTTCTCTGAGGTTCATCTTTTTCATACTGGCTGAATTTCAGTGTCTCAAAGGTTCATCATTTATTTTTGAGTTGTATCAGGTTTTTTTTTTTTTTTTTTTTTTTTTTTTTTTTAGCAGTTCAGGTCTGCCTTAGTACTGCCAGTACTCTGACTTGTCCAGAAGCAACTTCTTGCAATACAGGACAAAATGAAAATGTTTTAGATATGTTTTCTTGGAGAGAAAGAATGTACTGAAGCAGTACTTGAAGAAACAATGTCAAGAATTTTTCAAAACTGGCAAAATGCATTGACCCACAGATTCGATAAATTCTAAAAACTGGAGCAGGCCAAACATAAGGAAAAATGGTCTAAACTTACAGAAGAAGACAGCTGAAAACCAAAGACAAGAGAAAATATTAAGAGCAGCCAGAGAAGAAAAGACATGCTATTTTCAAGGCAGCTGCAGTGAAACAGACAGCTGACTTGTCAACAGAAATGATGGTAGTAAAAGACAATGAACCAACATCATAAAGAGCTGAAGGAAAATAACTGCCAACCTAGAAGTATATGTGCAGCAAAAATGTAAAACTTTACACAGAAATGGAGAGCAACAAAAAGGGTAAATGCTGGGTAGATTGAAGAGGATGTTGTCTTCATGTTGACTATAAAAACAATAATGATCATGCCTGAAATTTTTAAATATGTGTAAAATTAAAATTCATGACAATAACAAAAATTGAGAGAAGTAAATGGAAAGTGTTCTGAAGTTTCATAATTCTTGGAAAGTAGTAAAATTATTGATTCTTAGAAGACTGCAATAAATCAAGAATACATGTTACAATCTAGGGTACCATTAAAATAACATTAAATTATTTGAAAGTAATAAGCTATGGAGGGAATAAGGAAACAAAAGAAGATAAGAAAGAAAGAAAAAAAGTGGTATAAGATAAGTAGTTCAATGGAAAACTAATAGATGGATAGAAAGTATAAACCCAAATGTATCCCTTTTTACTCTGAATATAAATGGATTAGATATTGGAATTTAAAAGACTTATTGTCAGAAAGAATATTATGTAGCAGGAAAAGTAAAACAGAAACCAGAAAGGGGAAAAGAAAGGACAAAATCAAATCCAACACAACTGAGGTTGCAGTGATATGCACCTATAATCCTAGATACTTAGAGGCTGATGCAAGATTGAGTATGAGTTCAGCCTGGGTAACGTAGTGAGACCCCATCTCAAAAATTAAGTAAATCAATAAATACAGAGAACTAAACAAGAGAAATCTGCCTCAATATGACAGAGGTGTGAAAAGTAAAACTAAACTATAGCAGAAGCGGTAACAAGTATGAGAAGAAGGACTCATACTCAGTACAGAGTACTGATTTAATGAGGAAGTGGCATTACTGTGATGGGAGGGGGAAGTCAATTAAGAAAGAAATGAACTAAAATAACATAGTAGTAGTTGGTAAAAAGACATATAGAATTTACTAAGGTATGAGTAACTCACTAACTTTTAAGTTTACTTTTGTTTCCAGCAGTGTTATTATTGAGGCTCATATTAATGATGAGTATCTATCAAGAAAAGGTTAAAATGTGTTCAGCATACACTGATTTTCAAAAAATTAGAAAATGGGTTATATATTTTGGAAAATTGTTTGAACAAAATCATCAAAAAGAAAGAAGCAATGGTATTAAAAGTGGCACTTTCACATTAACTAAGATTTCAGTACATTTGTCATATTAGTCATTTTGTTGCTTTAACAAAGTACCCAAAGCAGGTAGCTTTATAAAAAGAAGAATTTTATTTATCTCAGAATTATGGTGATTCAAGGACATGTGTCTGCATTGGCCTTGCCCTGGTGAGAGTCTCATGCCAAATGGTGGATGACAATGGCCAAAGTGTCAGAGCAAGTGGTCAGTCACATCCTCAGCCAGGTGGCAGAGAGATGGGAGGGGCCAGAGTTGATTTTTTTTTGATAAAAGTTCTCAGGAGAACTAGCAGGGAATTTCACATAAACTAGCACATGCCCATAATGATCTAAGGACCTCTCCCAAAGATTCCACCGTCTCTCAACAGTGCTACCCTGAGAGGCACAAACTATATTCAAACCATGTCTCTCTTCCACACTAATGATAATTCTCATCTCTGGAGTTGGAAATAAAGTAAATGAACTTCAAGACATTTGGTACTGAGTTGGGTGCATGAGAAGGATTAAAATGAGCTGATCAAATAGTGTGGGAATGGTCTTAAAACATGCAACAAATTGATCTAGAATAGTACTTTTCCAAATTTTAAAGCATATGAATTACATGATATTTCTCTTAAGATGCATATTCTTGCCCTGTAGGTTTGTGATGCAGCCTGAAGTTTGCAACAAGTTGACAAGACATGTACCATACTTTGAGTAACAAGGGCCTGGAGAACATTTGACTGAAATTATTAAGGATGAGAACCAAAGATCAACAATGAAAACAATTCATTTATTTAATGAACACTGCCACATGACTTTAAACTCCATCTAGTCAAAAGACACTCAGTAGACCTCAGAAGGGAAGGGGGTGGAGTGGAGGAGGAAGATCTTTCAGTTCATTTCACATAAATTATTGCAATATTATAAATTATTTCCACTAAAGTAATATTTTAAGAGGTTAACAATTCTTTATTTATTTTTACAAATAACCAAAGAGTTTGCAGCCTGCAAATGCATTTGTTCATTGTGACTCAGAACTATCAAATACAACTTGGGGAAACAAAATCTTCCTTAGAAAAACACTTATAAGGGATCTGCAGTCATTTTTATATTATGATTTCTAAAATATACTTCCCATCAAATTTCATATAAAATTAAAATCCAGGGTCATATAAAGCTGCCAATCAAAACATTGGCAAATGAGAAATGCACACAGTAAACATTTGGGAAAATAACATAGCAGTTTTCTCCTTTTATTAAATTTTGACTGAACAAATGGTAAGTCCTTTGGTGTCAGTGAAGCTGCAAGAATAAAAGGCAATGAGGTTGGAAGCAGCACATTGTAAAGATTAAGATAACTATATTCAATTATCTTACTCACATATTATCCTCACCTTTTAATACCCCCATCTTCTGAGAAATATTTAATCAGCTTTGAAACCTAAAATTTTGGGGTTTCATGATGACTTATTTTTGTGATTTTTGAGATTTACAGATAGTATGAAGAAATCAAGAACACTAAAATATAAAATAGTTTTAAAAAATTACTGGTAATAAAATAATGTATACCTAAGTGTCTGGAAAGATTATGACTCATACCAAACACTACTTATTTGAAGTTTAAACGAATATTATCAAAATCCAACATTCATTTGCCTATATCCCGTGGTTAGAGCATTGAAGGGGAAGCAGCAGGAAAATATTAAAGTAAGAAATGTGAGAATTTAGAGGAAAGATAAAAATTTGCCTCATCAATATTGGGGCAATCTGATTAGAAGAAAGAAAATAGTAAATCCATACCCAGTCCCAGTCACAATGGCCCCCCTGTCACAGAGTTGTGCAGTCAGCTCACTAATCCCCAAAGAGAAGTGACCAAGCTCTGGTTGGGTGGACTGGAGCTTGGGCTTCAGCTCAGTGGAATCTGCTATGCAGGCATGGGTCTCAAGCTTGGTGAGAGATCAGCCAGGGCTGGTAGACCCGATGCTCCATAGTACCTTGCCCTGGTCTTACTGGGAGGTGTAAAAATGGAAGCAGGAGCAGAACTGAGTGTGATTACAAGAAAGTCCAAACTCAAGGGCTGCCCAATACTGTGGATGCTTTGTAAGACCCAATTAGCGTGAATTTAGATCCTTAGCATTAGTACTTCTCCAAGATCTGATTAGCATGAATTTAGAGCAATAGCATTGGCCCAAGAGCTGTATAAACCCCTAGACTAGCACACAAGCAATAGTCTGCTGTTGGGTCCCCATTCCTTCTACAAGAGATCTGTTTATGTTCTTCATACTTGAATAAATGCTACTTTTCCTCTTGCCTTCTGTTGCTGCCTGTGAATTTCATTCTTTGCATTTGCAAGGCAAGAACTCAGAAAGAAATTGGTGATGAGCTTCTGGTCTGCTGTGACACTAGAGGGCACAGCCAGCCATAAGAGCAGCAACCGTCTGGTTACTGGTCATGCACTCCATGGTAGTGGAAAAGAACCCTGTTTTGATGCTGCAACCCTCAGAGCTCATGCCAACAGGCATCCTTGCCTTGATTAGCTTGCTAAAACTAAAATGGGCTTTTTTCAACCGTACAGGCCTGTGGAGAAACTTGGTTTTCAATATTAATGGTCTCCAAATAATTTTTTGGAGTACTTTACATAGAGGAAAATATTAAATAGGAAACAATTTAGACCAATGCAGGAAAAGATTGATTAAAATCCTGGCAGAATTCATACAAAATAAAAAATTAGATACAGAAGAAAAGGATAGTGTTTCCAATTCTGATGAATGAGAGTGACAGATGGAAATACACTTTTTATTCCATGATTTTGAAGATGGGATATTTCTAAGATGATTTTAAAATGTATTTTTACACTGTAATGAGTTTCTATACACCTTCGTTGGCTAAAATGAAT
>JAJEJO010000559.1:467991-481169 GCA_020662805.1 Glaucomys volans | reverse complement strand
CTAATTGGGCAGCATCTTATGGTCCAACAATAAATAATAGTGTTTGGGAGGCTGAGGTAGGAGGATTGTAAGTTTGAGGCAGGCCTCCTCTACTTAGTGAGATCCTGTTTCAAAATAACAAATAAAAAGGGCTGGGATGTAGCTCAGTGGTAGAGCACCCCTGGGTTCAATCTCTAGTACTGAGAAAGAAATGAAAGGAGGGAGGGAAGAAGGGAGGAGGGAACATTTGGTGGGGGCGTGACATCTTAGCCTAAAAGAAACCTGAGTTGAAACTCCCCATGGGTGACCTGGATGTAAGTGTGCTTTTGCTGAACACACTGTGCAGTGCCAGTGCCTAACTAGTTTATCACTTTCCCTCAGTGTGACTGCCACTGTTTCCACCTCCCAGTGGTGCATTTGCACATGCACAAGGACCTTATTCAAAAACATGTGGTTTTAATTAAAAACGTGATATTGCATGAATCTCAAAGTAATTAGTTGTCTTCTTCTGCTCTTTGGGCACCCAATTCCTTCCTCTTCAATAACTCTGATATGATTTTATACCCTCTCATTTCCTGCTTCTCATTTGGTCCTCCTAATGATCTCTTTTGTTTACCTAGGTTGCTTCTTTTTTTGGTGGAGGGTGGGTACCAGGGATTGAACTCAGGAGCACTCAACCACTGAGCCACATCCCCAGCCCTATTTTGTATTTTATTCAGAGAGACAGGGTCCCTCTGAGTTGCTTAGCATCTCACTGTTGCCGAGGCTGGCTTTGAACTCATGATCCTCCTGACTCAGCCTCCTGAGCTGCTGGGATTACTGTGCCTGGCTAGGTTGCTTCTTATACATCACTGACCTGAGGAACTTTTCAGGGTGGAAGATCTAGGCCTCTCCTCCATGTTTCTTGCCACCTTTTTCCAAGGCATGAACAACCACATTGGCTCTTTTCAGGACATAACTATTTGGATGAAGCAACTTGATTATTGGAAGTTGGGTACCAGAAAGATCATTGCCAATGAAAAGTTAAAGGCAACATTGGAAGTTTTCAACTGGTAGACTATAGAAGGGAAAAACTATGAAGAACATGTCAGAGTCTGGTTCGCAGCCCAAATTCCCTTTTGCCCGAAAGGATGGTACACAGGCTGCCTCTGCAGGGAGTCCCTCTGTGGGGAGGGTGTGTTAGCTCCCTGGAATAGACGTGGCAATGATGCTCACCTTCAAGCAAGGTGCATTATTCCATGACGCAGGGTACGTGTGAGTGTGTGCACATCTGTGGCAACACTGTCATACACTGAGAAGACCTCTGCTTTGAGCAGGGTTTTAACTGGGATCATTTTCTTATATGAGAACCCCTGAGTTGAATTCCTTGGCTGAGAAGCTAGCAGTTGGGCTGCAGGCTCATCAAGTCTGGGTCTGGGTTTTGCTCTCTCATGCAGCCTCTCACTCTATCAAATGCAGCATGCCCCACCCTGCAGGAAGGGGCGAGGGCTGCCAGTGATCACAGCTTCATTTGTCTGGCAGGAAAGCTGGCTTTTTAAAGACACAGTCTTAGATCTTTCCAATCACAGGTACTGTTTCAAGGACATAGATTACATTGCTCAGTCTCTGGAACACAGAGTAACACCTTGATCTGCTCAACACTTTTTTTGAAGGGATGCTATTTATGTCATTAGAATATTGTTCAGGCAAAAGTGCAAATGGGAGAAAGAGACAGGATACTAAGGAAAGCAAAGGGATTTTCAGCCAGAAAAAGTAGGTCTAATGAATTGATGTTTGCAGAAATTGTGACATTTAAACAGAATTATTAAGCAATTAGCCAAATTATAGCTAGGATGGGAAATACAAGATGATTTCAAAGGGAATCATTTCAAATAAGTCATTATCTTGGTTTGGAGTTATTATCTTGCATTATCATCTTGCATTTGGTTCCACATCAAATGAAGAAGGTCATTATTTTGACAAGAGATAGAGGCAGCTATGCTTTTTTCATTGATGGGACAAGCAATGCCACATCTCCTGAGGAGTCAGTGAGCTCATCAGCCTGCAGGACCACACATGGAGGGCTAGAGCCCTGGGTGCAGTGAAGATGGCTGTGGCACCATTATCCTCCACAGGATGACTTTGAGTGAAGAGTTCAATGACAGTCACTTCCAAGTTCTGCTCTGGGTGAAAATCATCTCCCAAGCCAGGTCAGATATATCCCTAGGTGAAGGTTAGGTTTCAGTGGGTAGCCCACGGAGGAAAAGGCTGGAAGAGGTTCTGCCATCACAGGAGAGAATGATGCTTGAATAACCTTGAGAGTATTTTAGTGTCCTATGCTTAAATCATCATAATGACTGACTTTTAAAGGAGCAAGTGGTGTGTGTGTGTGCACGCGTGCGTTTGTGTAGTTTGGTCAGAGCAGACTATTGGTTATTGGTAGTTGGGAACAGCTAAGGAACAATTCTAATTCATTGTAAAAGTGCACTCTAGGAGAGATGGCATGTTCATAGTGAGGGAAGGGAGGGAGCACAGGAAGAGAGGAGGACTGACAGGGAGGACGAGGTTGGGAAGGGCAGGACAGGGAGTGGCTCCCTCCAGATACGCAGGATGATGGATGAAGCCTCGCCTACCCATTTTAATTTTCCTTTTGCTTTCTCAGGGATGGTGAAACGCTTTCCTACAGGGGTGGGAGGATGAGGATCTTGTCAACAAAGTGTAATTCTTTTGAGATGGTATAAAATACCCTCCTCACTTCCTTCTTGAATTAGTAAGAGGGAACATGAAACTTGAGTTAATTGTTGCAAAAATTATTTTGGAGCTCCTTCAAGTTCTATATTCTAGCTAGTAAAAAGAGGCAGTGGGAGGGGAGAGAAAAGAATGGAGGAATTTCAGATGGTATAGAGGAAAATGGGGCAGGAGGGGGTGGGGGAAGGAATGATAGTGGAATGAGTCAGACATCATTACCCTTGTACATGTATGATTACATGAATGGTGTGAATCTACATCATGTACAACCATAGAAATGAAAAGTTGTACCACATTTGTGTACAATGAATCAAAATGCAGTCTGTAAAAGTAGAAATTAAAAAGAGGCAGTTGAGAGAAGAGAGGTGAAGAGGGCCAACGGGCAGTGAGTTTCACAGAAGAGGCAAAGAAGAGATATAAAGGAAAGATCTACACATCAAAGACAGATGTGGGAAAGGAGACAAGTGATAGCTAAGGGACAGGAAGATGAAGTACCCCAACACACACATGCACACACGCACACACACAGAACACCCAATACACATTAGACTTCTGTGAATCAGTATCATTGCTTGGTCTCATTCCATTTTCCACACTTTCTTTTAAAATTCTCTGTTGCACATTCACAAGAATGGACACAGATGAGGATGCATTGTCTTCATTCATGTCCCTAGAATGGAGAGAAAGAGTTGAATAAAAGATAGGCTGTATGCAGAACGTGTACTGCAGGCCACTGAGGAAGCTTTGGTCTTAGCTGTGTAGTCAGGTCTCAAGACAACCCTCTTCTAGGGCGCTCGGATACCCGAGAGTGATCCCTCAGACCACAGGTATCATATTCCAATCAAGGGTGAAGCAATGGGATGTATTTTTTGTTCATATTCCTATCAGATGGGAGATGGGAGAGGACTTCTTAGAGAAATGGAATAGCATTACCCCCTACCACAAGTTAGACGAGGCTGGCTGGTTCCATGCACATATGCAAACAGCATATTTCTTTGCTATGACCCCACACACAGGCCTTCTACCATTACTTCTTGAGTTAGAAAACTTTGTTCTGAGGATTCACTAAATGTAAGAATCACTCTTCCTGTAGTGGCTCGATCAACAGATTGAAATTTCATTCATTCAATAATATTATTTACGGTATTTAAAACATTAAAAAAGAGGCAGTTGTCACTCTGGAAAGCAGTGTGGAGATTCCTTAGAAAACTTGGAATGGATCCACCATTTGACCCTGCTATCCCACTCCTTGGCTTATACCCAAAGGACTTAAAATCAGATTGCCTCAGTGATGCAGCCACATCAATGTTCATAGCTGCTCAATTCACAATAGCTAGATTATGGAATCAACCTAGATGCCCTTCAGTAGATGAATGGATAAAGAAACTGTGGTATATATACACAATGGAATATTACTCAGCCATAAAGAAGAATAAAATTATGGCATTTGTAGGTAAATGGATGATGTTGGAGACTGTCATGCTAAGTGAGATTAGCCAGTCCCAAAAATCCAAAGGCTGAATGACCTCTCTGATAAATGAATGATGATGCATAATGTGGGGGGGAAAGATGGCAAGAATGGAGGAAAGATAGCTAGCATAGAGGGAAGGGATGGGTGGGGGCGGGTGGGGGGTAAAATTAATAACAGAGTGTGTGACAGATACCATTGCCTTGTGTAAATGCATGAATGCACAGATGGTGTGACTCTACTTTGTGTACAACCAGTGAAACAATAGCTGTACTCCATTTGTGTTCAATTAAAAAAAAAAAAAGAGGCAGTTGTTATGTTTTTATTGATTTACTCAAACTTTAGTGAACAGCTGTCTCATTTATTTGAAACTTTAGAAAAATCGCCAAAATGTCCCTCTGAGTATTTCTTTTACATCCGGGTGGTTAGCACTAAGCCCTGGGAGGTTGGGTTCTGTGGTTTAATTTCCCACTTCCTAGGTGGTAGTAGATAATAGGTGGGATGCTGAGTGTTGACGGATTTTTCCTTCAAGAAATCACACAGTGCTCAGTGGTGGAGGGTAGCAATGAAAAGAACAGACATGAAATAAAGTCCCACTGAAAATGATTTTCAGTTAAGAGGTTCTTCAGGGAAGAAATACAAGATGGTATTGCAATTTACTGTTACCATCAAAGAGACCTAGAGTTGGACAATGTGACTTTGGTAAGTAATTATCCAATCAACTTGCCTCATTTTATAGATTAGGATATAAAAGCTCTGTGGAAAGTGACAGTGACACAGCCTGTCACTATCACTGGGTACAGTGATAGTGGTAGACCTCTTGACTCATGAAGCAGGATTCCCCACCATGTTGCTTCCCATATTCTAGAGAAGAACAACATTTTTTAAAGCAGTGATATGTATTAGGCAACACAGGTTAGATATTCCTTATTAGAAATGCTTGGGACCAGGAGGCTTTCAAATTTCAGATTTTTTTTGGATCTTAGCATATTTGCATTTATGTAATGAGCTATCTTAGGGATGGGATCTAAGTCTAAACATGAAATTCATTTATGTTTCACATAACCTGGAGATAATTTTACACAGTATTTGTGGTTCGCCTGTATTTTAGTTGTAACTCATCACCAGGTCAGGAGTGGCATCTTCCATGTGTGGCATCGTGTCAGCACTCAGGAAGTGTCAGATTTTGGAACACTTTAGGTTTTAGATCTTCAGATTAAGGATGCTCAACCTGTATGATATGAATAACATGCCCAACCTGCCCTTTCAGTTTAGAGAGTTTTAATCTCTTCCTAAGCAGGTTGAGGGCAAAGTTAGGGGACCGCTTTGATTCTTCTATAGAATAAAAGTCAAACGGCATGTGTGACCTTCCTCCATCTAGGTCACTAATCTTCTAATTTGAATAAACTATGGACTCCTTTAGAATGCGCTAAGACTTCTGATACATTTTCTTGACTTGTGTTTGATAAGCTTTACTTCAGAAAGTTAAAATCTTATTCTTTGACTATGACTTTCAAATTGAGAATTCTCACTGAAAAAAAAATCCAAAATTTTTGTTTTATAATTCGTAAAGTGAAAACACAAAATCTTCTTATGGAACTTCCAGACTCTCCAAGAGTATGTCCTTGAAATGGAATTTGAGAAACATCGTCCTAGCTCAGAATTCAACTCTGCTCTCTTCTCTGGGTCCGTTAAACAATTTCTTCCTTAGTTTTTGTTCCTATCCACCCTCATTCCTTTACTTGCTACCTCTCTTGTATGGAATGGATTTTTTTTTTTTAAGTACATGTTTTTGCCAAGGAACCTGTTTCCCACACTTCTGTTACACCCCCGACCCGGACCCCAATCCTGGAATCCTGGGTCACTTTGTGCTTTTTATCACATTTCCTTTACATAAAAATCTAGCATAATCCTGCTTTTGTGGAATGGCATTTTAAATGAAAATGTTAGTTTTATAAAATGAAAAAGATTCAATTTTTTATCCTGCCATATAGGCAGAGTCAGCCACCCTCTGGATTTCAGGAATGTTCTGTCACTTTAAACACCTCTCCTGGCCTTGTAGGTTAGTTAAGTTCCCTGTTTTACCATCTCACCAATTTAACACTGCCATCTTGTCCTCCCTCTGGGGTGACAGGTGGCTAAAAACACATTTAGATTTTTCTCTGAGGGGAATTTTTCTCTCCTTGACAGTCTTGCTCTGTTCTGTGTCTCAGCCTAGGAATTTGTGGAGGAGCTCCCCTTGGGAGTGTCTCTTCCCTGCCTACCTGCTTTCATCTACTCCTGGGTCAGAGCCTTCTTTTGCTTTGAGAGTTCACTCCCTGGTGGCAATGTAAGTGTGCTAGAATTTCTTTTTGGTTTTTATAGAATTGTTGCTGTTTTTGTTTTGGACCTTATGGAAAGTGATTTTTTAAAAATGGAATGGATCCTAGTGCTATATTATTTTGGTTAAAAACCATGAAGGAATGTTTCTGTGTACCTGCACTTTCTGATATGGTAGCAATAGCCACATGTGACTATTAAAATTTAAATTAATTACAATTTAAAAAATTAGTTCCTCAGTCTTACTAGACATATGTCATTTGCTTAAGATCTACTTGTGTCTAGGCCCCAATAGCAGACAGAGCAGAGAAAGAACATTTTCCTCACTGTTCTGCAGGTCAGTGCTGTCCTGTAACACGTATTGGACTTTAATAAAATTTGAATGCAGACTGTACTATTTCCTCCAAGTTGGATTCCAAAAAAGATACAAAGAAACACAAACATGTCAGTGAGGTTCAGACCCAACTCATCTGTAGGCCAAATGTGTTCACTGATAAGTGGATGATGATACATAAGGCAGGGGCGGGGGCAGGGGTCAGAGACGAATGGAGGAACTTTGGATTGTGTAGGGGAAAATGTTGTGGGGAAGGAAAGATAGTGGAACGAGACAGACATCATTACCCTATGTACATGTATAATTACACCAATGGTGTGAATCTGCATCATGTGCAACCACAGAAATGAAAAGTTGTACCCCATTTGTGTACAATGAATCAAAATGCAGTCTGTAAAAATAAAAAATAAATAAAATTTTAAAAATAAAGGTATTGTTTCCATCTACAAATAAAAATATTAAAGAAAACCCAGAGAGGACAATTACTTAATAAAGAATGCAGTTGGAATTCTAGGAGTTGTTATGTTCAAGTCAGCCACATGGAGCCTTGCCACTTAATTTAGATTCTAAGAGATCAGACTTTGTATAAATAAAAAGAATTGATTTATACCAAAGCAGTGATTCTGCTTAATGGAAATGTGTCTTGGGGAGACACCTGGGAACTTGTGCCAAACTAGATCCTCCCCTACGCAGATAGGACTAGAGTACATTAGGAAGGTAGGTATTGCATGGGGAACGTCTATAGCTTGTAGAAGCTCCTCAGGTGGTTCCCATGTGTCTTCCCCATCCCCATCCTTAAATTGAGAACTGAAAAGATGACTAATTGCAGAATGACAAGGACCAAGGACCATTTATGTGGGTTAAATACTTAAGTCCTAATATAGGTTAAGCTCTGATTACTAGCATGATTGTATAAGCAATTCTGCACCACATTTAAGCACAGTGGGTAAGATTTTTGGTTAGCAAAGATATATTACTTCTCCAAAGCAAGGTGCATAAATATGGACGGCAAGTTAGCATTAAATGTTTATTCATTCTAGAGACACTTATTTAGTATTAAATAATGTCTTGTTATATACTCTGATGCACATTACAGAGTGTGCCAGTTAAATTCCTGTAAGGACTTCAGAGTCAACCTGAGTTTAAATTTGGTACTTTCTATCCGTGTGTCCTCAGCCAAATTACTTACTATCTCCAAGTTTAGATTTCCTGCACTAAATTGGGGATAATGCTAGTACGTACTTCATGAGATTTATGAGGATTGAATGATAAAAGGTACATAGTAAAATTCAGTAAAATTTAGTGATTACAGCATTCTTGAAGGGTATATAGGGACTGGGGATATAGCTCAGTGATAGAGCACTTGCCTTGCATGAGTGAGGCTCTGGGTTCAATCCCCAGCACTGGAAAAAAATAAAAAAAGGAATATACAGTTTAGTGAGGAAAATAAATCCCCGTAAGCTCTACTACTCCTCACTGCAGAGAGGGCTTGTTCGACTGGTAATGAAATGGTGCTACAAAAATCAAAGGCATAGGTTTGATCCCTGTGTGGTCCACTCAGCTCTGGGGTAGATCAGATGTGCCTACCCTTTGCCCTGCTATCCATGAATGGGGGCCATGAGGAAATCAGGGTGGACAATCAAATATGAGAGCTGATTAAGACCCAAGAAAAACTTTTCCAAGTTCTTTCCTTTAGGGACAGTAGAACAAGCTGCAGAGTTGAGGTGCTTTGCCAAACTTTAAACACAATCTGTTGGTGGCAGGGCTGGGGCCAGAGCCTGGGGTTTCTGATTACTGACCTAGTGTCCATGCATACACATTGATTATTTCCTAATTGAACAGAAATCTTCATTCCTGTGAAATATTAGGAAAGAAGCTTATTATCACTGGGCTATGGAACTATTTTCAAACACATTTTCAGAACCCAAACACCAGACTGGGTGCAATTTTCGTTTGTTGTTAAAGGTAAATTGATATCCCAGAGACATTGCTCCTAACGGGGACTCTGTGCTGACTAACCAACTATCAGAGCCAGAATCCAGTTTGTTGTACATCCTAAAGATTAATCCGTCTCATTATTGCTCAGCAGGGCAAATCCATTAACTCCTTTTGTCATATCAGGATGAACTACAGAGCACAGTGAACTTGTGAAAGACTGGGTACCTGAACGTGGGCCCCGATCTTCGTGTTCACCAGTCTCGATACTCTCTTGCTTGGTCTCTGATTCTCTGGGTAGATGATCAGCCCTTGCTTCCATCACTGCTTCCACCTTGTCAGCTTTTTTTTTTGGGGGGGGGGATGGGGATTGAACCCAGGGCCTCGTGCTTGTAAGGCAGCCACTCTACCAACTGAGCTATATCCCCAGCCCGTCCTTGTCAGCTCTTAAAAGCAAGAGTAGTGGAAGAACTGTAGGCTTTTCACATTTCTGCCAGAGCCTCTTGGTTTTTTGAGCACTTCTTCCTGTGTGGCTGTGTGGGACTGCTGCTTCTAAAGACAATAAACCTCAGCATCTGGGGCCTGCATGCTTAGCGACAGCACAAGAGAGGGCCAGGACAGCCAGGGAGTGCCTCTACAAACTTAAATCAATGACGACACTCCTGACCACAGTCCTCTAATGGCTCCCATCACAGCTAGAGAAAAATCCAGATAGTGTAGAGCATCTGGCCTTTGTCGGTCTACACATTCTCTTCCTACCACTCTCCCTCCTCACATCTAGCCCCACTCAAACTGGCCTTCTTCCTGGTCCTCATCCCCACCTAGGATCTTTGTACTTGTTCTTCCCTATTCCTGGAATTCTCCCTCTCTGTTGCTAGGCCAATTTCTCCACATTTCAGCTGAATTTCAGGTCATCAGAGGCCTTCCCTGAACATGGGTAATTACTTGGTCACTGTCTAGCATATTACCTGGTTTAAGTTCTCTGCATAGCACTTTCCATTCTCTGATGTTTTATGTAACTTAAATTTATTTCTTGTTTGCCTCTCCCAATTAAAAAACAAATTTCACTTAAAATCAGATTACTACAGTGATGCAGCCACATCAATGTTCATAGCAGCTCAATTCACAATAGCTAGATTGTGGAACCAACCTAGATGCCCTTCAATAAATGAATGGATAAAGAAACTGTGGTATATATACACAATGGAATATTACTTAGCCATAAAGAAGAATAAAATTATGGCATTTGCAGGTAAATGGATGATGTTGGAGACTGTCATGTTAAGTGAGATTAGCCAATCCCAAAAATTCAAAGGCCAAATGATCTCTCTGATAAGTGAATGATGATGCATAATGTGGGGTGGATGGGAGGCAAGAATGGAGGAAGGATAGATTGCATAGAGGGAAGGGAGGGGTGGGGTTGGGGTGGGGGGGTAATAATAATAACAGAATGTGTGACAGACATCATTGCCCTGTGTACATGTATGAATGCACAGATGGTGTGACTCTACTTTGTGTACAACCAGAGAAATAATAGCTGTACTCCATTTGTGTGCAATGAATCAAAATAAATAAATTAAAAAAAAAACCCCAAATTTCAGAACAGGAATTTTGTCTACTTGGTTCACTAATTTATTCCCATTTTTTAGAATTGGCCTAAAATACAGTAGGTGCTCAGTAAGTATTGACTGAATTAAATGAGTGAGTGACTGCCAGGGCAGGACCATAGCTCATTGGTGTTTACCTTTTTGCTGGCACTGTTCACTTATCTCCTAGGCTCTGGATGTTGCCTGACTAGAGCGAGGTGTGGGGCCCTATGGAGAGCAAACCTAGTAGTCACTTTCACTAGCAGAACACACAGGAAATATTGGCTAGTTAAACAACATTTAATTAGTATTGTTTAATTTACTCTGCAACTGATCAAAAAGGTTTTTTTGAGGATTAATTCATTGAATTTCAACAAACCAATTGGGTGGGCACTAGTCTCATTCTTATTATTGAGGATCAGTAAACCGAGTCTAAATGTTTAAAGGTATCACCTAAGGCCACACAGATGATAAACTGAAGGGTCAGGATTTGAACCCAGAGCATCTGACTCCAGAGTCTACACTGCTACCTGCGATAGGAAATCTCAGTGGAACCTGTCCTAGTATGAGAATGCAAAGTAGGAAGAATGGTAAAATAAAAATGCAGGTGAATGTGAAACTATAATTATTCAGGCTACAAGAATCTCCCACTTGCATCAAAATTAAAGGTGTCTATCTCTACCTCTCCAAGGCTAAAATGGCCCTGAGTGACTTGACAACATTAATGGAGATGAACGAACTTCTCAGCACTCTAAAATTCCAGTATAGGAATTCCGTGGGTGTGCTCCATTCATACCATCAGGATGAGGCTAAAGCTGTCCTCTCTCCCTGTAGGGCTGAGCTGACCTCACTGAGTAGATGGTGCACATGACTTGACTGACAAGTCCACGGGATGGTGGTCATTATTTTAGCTCTTAAGCCTTCCTTCTGCCCACCTCCCGTTTGTGCAAGTGTTTGTCTTTACTTGACAGTAGCAACTGCCATGCCTTATCTGGCAGCTGGACTTGCTATCTTGATCCCTGCACCTCAGCTAGACTCCAGTGATATCTAGAAGGCCCGAACAAATGATTTCATAAAGTAAATGGTGCTACAGAATATTTGTCAGGAGGCAAAGGCATGATGTCCAGCAGTAGCCAGGAGACACAGAAGAGAAAAAAGTGGTGATGATGTAGAAGGAGCTTGAGCCTGGGCTCTGATGGAATCCAGAGAAAGGAAAGCCCTTTTGATTGAGTTATTCTAACCATCTGGCTTGACCTTTTCATCAAGTTGAAATACTGAACAGAAAGATCCTAAGACAAGATGATGAGCCATGGCAGGGAAAGAGCTTTGTGAGGTAGATGAAAGAGTCCTCTAAATGAGAAATAACAGAATAAAAGAAATGCTTTAGGACTCAATTCGCTAGGTTAAATAGGCTTTACAGGAGTATCACACTGTGACACATTTGGACAGAATGAACATTGGTTATGAAGAAAACTCCTCTGGTGTATGCACACAAGATCTATAAATTAAAGTCACAGAGCGGGTATCAGTGAGCAAAATTTGGTCTTTCATCACCTGCTTTCTTTATGTTCAATGGAGGGTGGAATGCTATGGGTATTAGCATCTCCTGGTAGAAGGATGGACAATACAACCAACATTATATTTTCCACAATAAAGGGCCAATGACAGGTATTTAACCCATCTAAATCCCCCAATATTCCAAATATTCAAGTCTATCTTCTGCATCAAGCCCTTTCACCAGAGCAGAAAATAACAAAGAACAATGTTGATTTCTGTTCATTCCATTTCAAAGTTTTCTCATTGTTCCAACCTGGCTTTCACGAACACACATTGAAAGGGCAAAAGACAAGAAAATAGGATCACGGGGCCAGAAAAGTCTACACAATGCTCATATCATTAGTCTCCCTAAAACTGAAGGGTTAATCAGGGAGGGGGACTGGAGAGTGGTTACTGGAGAATTTCACAGGTGGCGTATTCATATATGAACATAGGAAAGTTATGTCTGATTCATTCTACTGTCTTTCCTATACCCATCCCCCCTCCCTTACCTTTATTCCCCTTTGTCTAATACAAAGTACTTCTATTCTTCCCTCTCACACCTCTTATTGTGTTAGCATCACATGTTAGAGAGAACACCCAGTCTTTGCATTTTTGGGATTGGCTTATTTCACTTAGCATGATAGTCTCCAATTCCATCCATGTACTGGCAAATGCCATAATTTCTTCTTTATGGCTGAGTAATATTTCATTGTGTATACATATCACATTTTCTTTACCCATTCATCTGTTGAAGGGCACTTAGGTTCGTTCCATAACTTAGCTATTGTTTCACACAGTATTCTGAAGCATTCCTTTCTGATGTATTTAAAGTATTCTGTGAGACATTACTCCATTAGTCTTCACAATTCATTTGTGAAGGAGGAAAAATCTTCCGTGAGCCTGTTCAGAGAATTTGGAAATTTACTGGGGTGCCCAGTGATTTGGTGTAATGAAGGTAGGTGTGGGAACTATAAGTGAGGAAGGGGTTATCAAGATGCTCTGGAGCAGTGGGGTCTGCAGGCCCACCATGGACATGAATTACCTATTTTCTCTCCTGACAAAGGATGTGGCTACACCCAAGTTGGCTTATAGCTGTAGGCTCTAAATAGGTGCTCCTTGTTTGGTCTATTAAAATTTTTTTGTTTTTCCTTCAAGTAAACAAACTCAAGGCTGGGGATGGAGCTCAGGGGTAGAGCACCTGCCTAGCATGTGTGAGACACTGGGTTCAATTTCCAGTACCACAGAAAACAAAACAAAACAAAACAAAACAAAACAAAACAAAACAAAACAA
>JAJEJO010000559.1:432492-462319 GCA_020662805.1 Glaucomys volans | reverse complement strand
TTCTTTCTTTCTTTCTTTCTTTCTTTCTTTCTTTCTTTTTTGCGTTCCTCTCTCTCTCTTTTTTTTTTACAATTTATTTATTTATTTATATTTTTTTTAGATATGCATGACAGCAGAGTATATTTTGATATATGTACATGGAGCATAACATTCTAATCAAGGACCCCATTCTTGCAGTTGTACATGATGTGGAGTTACACTGGTCGTGTATTCAGATATGAGGACAGAAAAGTTATGTTTGACTACTTTTATTGTCTTTCCTATTTCCATCCTCCTCCCTTCCCTTCATTCCCCTTTGTCTAATCCACTGAACTTCTATTCTTCCCTTCCCCCAACTTACTATGTGTTAGCATCCACATATCAGAGAGAACATTTGACCTTTGTCTTTTTTTTTTTTTAACCCCTTTCTCCTTTCACGAGAGTTGTCACCAAACTAAAGGTTATAGCTCCTCAGGCTTCACTAAATAATCCTTGGTTATTTAGTGTTGATGTTTTTTTAAATATATGCAGGCTATAGATGTCCATCAACAAATGAATGGATAAAGAAAATGTGGTATATACATGGAGTTTTATTCAGCCATAAAGAAAAATGAAGTTATGTCATTTTCAGGAAAATGGATGGAACTTGAGACTATTTTGTTAAGCAAAATAAACCAAACTCAAAAGGTTAAGGATTGTATGTTTTCTCTCATATGTGGAAGATAGAGAGGAAAAAAGGGAAAGAAAAAGGGGGGGGGGGGGTGGGATCTCATGAAAATTAAGGGGAGATCAGTAGAGGAAGGGATGGGGGTGTTGGAGGAGGGGAAGGAAGGGGAAATGCTGGGGAGAGATATTGGCCAAATTATATTGTTATATTTGTGCATGTACAAATATGTAACAAAAATCATTGTGTACAACTGTAATGCCTGAATGAAAAAGTGAAAAGAAAAAGAAATAAACAAAAATGTATGTAGGCTGTTATCATCTCTACCCTACAATTGAGGCAGCCAAATACTCTATAATACTCTTGGTAAATTTATCAATTTTTGATTACGGTGCTTAATCTGTGTTTGCAAAATGCTTCACCTATATTCCTGTTTGTGCAGTTTATTGTATATAAATGAGGTTTCACTTGGAACTGGTGATTGCATTCATTTCTCTGTGAACTCCTGTTTTTTTTTTTTTTAACCTCTACAAGCTCTGGTTCTGCTTCTTTGGGCCTTTAGAGATGGCAAAACCTGGTTAGAAAGCAATGTCTTGAACCAGTTAACTGTTGGTTATGTAAAATTTCCCCACTTCAGTGTCCTGTCTCACATCACATGGGATGCCATTAAAAGGGTCCAATCTTTGCATTCTATAACCTTCAGGCCCAGACAATTCTACCTTCTGGGACTCAAAGATTTTGATTCTCTGAGGAGTAGAGGCAGGTAAATGTACTTGAGGGATGAATTAGGATTTCACTTCAGAATCGAGAGAATATTCCACACCTCAGCCTTCACTTCAGAGTGAATCTGCATTAAATTGTCTCCTGTCCACAGCTGCAAGTGCTTCTGAATTGGAACTCTTCACTTCTCTGCCTATTGTCCCCAGTAAAAGCAGCCCCCCTTTGTGGGAAGAAAGCGTTCAGTGGGGGTCCCTGTGCTGTTCCAGTTACCCACAGAACCTGGAGGAAGAGGATTCTGAGGCAGCTTAGCCAGTCTCACTTTACCCATGCCCTCACCACTCAGAGACCCACAGACTAGGTTTTCTCCAGTCACATTTGTTACAAAATTGAATACCACATGACAGTATTTTTTTCTAAAGGCAGAAAACATGCAATAAAGATTCATCTAATAGTGGAGATGCTTTGAAAGATTTCATTTTGTGAGTTAGCGGAACAGAGGCAACAGAGAGAGGTAGGTACCTGGGAGGCATTTGAAATTCCCATGAGAAGGGAAAATGTAGTGCAAGTTTAAAGGGGAAGCCCTGGAGGTGTTTCTCTAGGCTCCTGTCTGGGACTAGATCCTGGAGAAGCTTAAAATCAATGCAAGTTAGCTGAGCTTGCTTTCCTTGGCAGTGGGTTTATTACAGAGGAGTAGAGAGCATTTCCCTTCTCCTTTGGAGAGTGTGCAGCCATGATCTTATATTCTGGAGTCTCTGCTTCTTTGATCTGGGGGAGGAGTTGAGGTGTCTCTCCCAGGTCTGTGCTCATCCAGGCGGTGAGGGTCAGACTTGCTGAGAGTGAGGGAGCTGCTTGACCTGAGGCAGAAATGGGCTATACATAGTACTGGGAGGACACTTGTTTGAAGGTTTACATGTGCTGGGCCTTTGGGCTCTGCTCAGAAACTGAACAAAACTGGGCATGAGGTGAGTTGCTTGGGAGCCCTGGCAAAGATCCCTGGAAACACCGATATTCATCTGCATCCCGATTTTGCCAAGGGCTTCAGCCTGGCCTACAGCCTCTGCCAACATAATCTCTGCTCTGGTTTGACAAGGTGTGGTCGATTTATGAAACTGTATCCTGGGCATGTAGCTCACATCTCTCTGAGTATCTTCCTTTTCCTAATCAAAACCTGGAGAAGCAAGGCTGCTCAGAGGCTGAGCAGAAGCACTGACACTTTAATCTGGAGCCATGGTCCATTATTAGCACTCTGCTCACCCTTTCATTCATTTGCTTTTCTTGCAGAAGAAGCTGCCTGTACAATTTTTTTTTTTCACTGAGAATGATAAATGGGCTTGGCTTTTTCGGCTCTCATTTTTTGCATGCTCTGTGAATGCACTTTCATTTTCCAATTTTCAGATATAACATGTCCAGATGTGTATGAGTGAGAAGGTGCAAACGTCCTGATGAGCTCAATTTTCCTGGAGAGAATTGTGCAATAACGTAGTGTGGAGTCCAAATTGTGCAACACACAGGAAATAGAACGGATACTGAGTTTTCTCTCTCATTAAAAATAAGTCATAATCAGCTCAGTTTGTACATTGCTTGCATCCTAGTTCCCCTTCTATCAGGGACCTGGTGACA
This sequence comes from Glaucomys volans, assembly GCA_020662805.1. NCBI lineage: Eukaryota > Metazoa > Chordata > Mammalia > Rodentia > Sciuridae > Glaucomys > Glaucomys volans. Next base: position 459,336 of record JAJEJO010000559.1, on the reverse strand, counting down.
ATAGGGACTATTATGGCAGCTAAAGCTTCTTTATAGCCATGTGTATGTCTCTGTAATTTTAAAAACTGTTCCTTAAGAAACTGTCTGTGTGCCTTAAAAACTACAGGCTGTGGTGATGGATTTGTAAACATGGCATGGAATCCCTATTAAAGTATGCAAATATCAGCGAGTGTCACTGGAACCCTGCATGGCTGTGGTTACTTTCCAGTGGAGGGCTTCCCTGTGAATAGCATTTAAAATGATTAGACTGGCTGCTGTGATTTGGGGTATTAGTGCTGAAGAACATATAGGAATAATACGACTGCCTTTTTTTTTTTTTTGAGAGAAGGAAAGGCACAGACTTCCTACTGCAAAGACTTTTGTGCTGGGATACTGAGAAATCATTCAGAAACAAGGGTGTGCAATTGCATAGGAGGATCCCGTGAAAGGCCGAGTGTGCATGGTTGAGGGAGCAGCATTTCTTTTCCAGACCCAAATGGACAGTAGTATTCTTTTGGAGATGGATGAAGGTAACAGAAGATGTTTGCATGAAACTGAACTGTGGTGAGCTTCGGTGATTCCTAATGGCGATATGTTAATTGTGATGGTTGTAAATAGGGACCATCTGTTTTAGAATAATTATTAGAAATGCAAGCACATTCCCTATCATTCATATGATTTACTATTTTCTTAGCAGGATCAAGATGAAAGATTTTCAGTTGCATTTACAGGGATCAAATTAAGCTGATATTAAATCCATTTAGTAACGCTAGGAATGGTTTGGGGCTTTGCCTAATGCTTGAAGTCATGCAAAATAAACATTATGAATGCTGACAGGGGGGCTGTGTTTCATTTTCTCTCCAAGTTATATATAACTATAAATTGTACAGGCAGTTTTTTTCTGTGCACACAGACATGTGATGAGAAAAAAAATCTCAGTTGGTGATGGCATCACTAGAGATTAAAAAAGAGGAGGAAGTCTAAAATTGAGCAGTTAAAGATGAAGTTCAAAGAACTTGAGTTTGCATAGGAGCTCCTTTCATTTTTAGCATTGGGGTGTGTGTGTATTGGTGCATGGGGTGGGAGGGCATAGTAAAACAAGCAAGCCAGCAGATTCTCAAACCTAACATATATTTAAAAAACCACTGGAGGAAAAGCAAAACATCCTTACATCTCTGTCTTCTGGCTTTGCTCCAGTTTTCCCTCTCTGGATACTTTTGAACATATGAAATATGAAATTTAGGTTATTGATTATTTTACTTATAAACTTGAGTCCACAATGGTATGCTCACTCTAGACTCCAAGAACTCTTTTCAGTGGAGTAATGCATCAACAGAAACTGTGATAACTGGCATGAAAAAAAAATCAAATATTTAAAGATGCACAGATCTTGGGGTGCCCAGGTTAGCTAAGGATTTAGGTGAGGAATTCTATGACAAGTTAGACTTCAGGGACAACATCCTTCTCTCATCAGTAGTGACAGTTGTGATAGGTTCCAGAGAATGGAGAAAAATCTCTACTTGAAATTGGTACAAAACAAAACAGGACAGGAAAACAAGCCAGTATGTTTCCCAGAGGACTTTAGGCATGCTGATTCCTAAGAGCTTTGAAATGAATCATGTGGCTTCTGTTAGGTCAGTGAAACTTTCTGTTTCTCCTCACTTCTCTTGCTTGCTCTATGTTAGTGCTGTTCAAGAACTTGCTGCGATGTTGGAAATGTTTTTTATCTCTTAAAAAATTTCAAAAATATAATTGACCCATAATAATTCTGTGCTGTTAGTAAACACTAGCCACAGGTGCCTATGGAGAACTTGAAATGTGGCCAATGTGATGACATTGGAAATTAACTGTACTTTATTTTAATAAATTTAAAATCAAGTAACCAATTCTGGGGCTAAGTGCATTGGTGGTGGAATATAAAGATTTTATAATGAGTTGGCAATGGGAAGATTTCAAAGGACAGTTGAGGATGTGGTATCAGGAGGGACTGTGTGGAAGGTGTACTGACGTGGCCAAGGAAGGTCACATGGGGTTGGAATGAGCAGACTGGTTCTGTCTGAGGTAGGAGGCTTCTGTGACTGTACCTAAGATGGTCTGCTAGTGAAAAGGAAAGGCTCTTGAATTCCATGGGATGGAGGGCCTTAGGGCTATATAATAAGGCACAGATGTTGTTTTCATCCTCAGGGATCACCCAGTCTAATGAGAGAGATGAACAAGACAGTGAAGAATGGATAACTCACCTGAACACAAGCACATACACACCGCAGGAGGTTGGGAAAAGCATGGATTCCAGAAATTGTATTGGCAGAGAAGGCTGTCAAGAAAGAGATGTTCACAAGAGGAAACTTCCCAGTGAACAAAGAAGCCCTGATTTGAGGTAGGGCAAGGTAGAGGCAGCAGTCAGAGAAGGTGAATCAGGTGAGGAGAAAAGGGGAGGCCCTGTGTGTATGAAAATTATGGATTGAGATAAAAAAACCCAAAAACCCAGAGCCTGTGCTGAACTCACAAATACTAAGTGCCTCACAGTGTGTAGACACTGTTCACACAAAGTACTGGATGAGTCTCTAACCTTAGGGAATTATAAGAAAGACTGGCAAACCAACCCCAGATAAGCAAGGATAAACAGCGATCTAATAAAGTGCTTGTAGAGACAGAGACAAATATTTCCAACTTCAGAGCAGGGAAAGATCCTTGTGGATAGGGGTGGTCAGGGTGCGATGGGACCTTGGAGGATTAGTGGAAAATGGAGAAGGAAGAAGAGAAAAGAGAATTCCAGAATGACTGAGGGAACCAGCATTTGGGGCAGGAAGGCAGACAGCACTCCTTGACAGTTTAAGAATTGTGTGTGTGTGTGTGTGTGTGTGTGTGTGTGTGTGTGTGTGTGAATGACGTAGGCTTGCAAAATGCATTTTCCTGACCAATGAGCAGTGTTAAAACAATCTGAGGCTGGTGGGCCAGCAGGAAGGAGACACCTGCAGCAAGGTGAGGTGCTTCCATACCTGGGCAAAGGCTGTTTGGGCCTGAGGTTTTTGTCACACTGGCCTGAAAATGAAACTCCTCAGCTCCGATAGCCACTGCGCCTTTGAAAGCAGGCTCTGAGGTTCATTTTATAAGTGAGTTGCCTTCCAGACCAGTGCAGAAATTTCAGATGGGACTTAAGAGATTAAGCCTAACATCTTCTTTATGTAATCACACAGTAATTGAAAGAAGGATTCTGAAACCATGGTTACCATACGCCACTAAAATTAAGATCAAAGGTCATGATTTCAAATCCAAGGAAACAGAATGGGTTTGAACTAGAGTTCACATTTATGCTTTGTATAGACTGTTTGCTTATCTGTGGCAAATACATCCTTTTATGGAGCAATCTCGGGAGACAGCATGGTGCTTCGTGCAGCCCTAAGCTTAGGGCAGAGCCCTGAATCCTGAGTAGCAGGGCAGATCCTGCTAGGTTGAAAGGGAACTAGATTTGTAATAGGTGAGAGATCTTTAGACCTGATTCTCACTTAGGCTGATGATTCTTTTTGCTCCTGATGGGCCATGTTGGGGGTGGGGGGAATCTTGGAATCTACTCTGCCAATGTAGTTGCTGTTTCCCCCAAGAGGCTTAACAATAAAGATTTCCTACAATAGCCAGTTCTTCAAGTTGCTCTTTTGGGCAGAGCTTTCCATTTTGTACTCATAACAAGGGCTGAGACTTGTTAAATATTCTAGAATAGGTAATAGGAAGTACGCAGAGGGCTAGTTCTCCTTGTGCAGGGGGGTGCGACCCTGGATGGAAGGTTGTGGTCAGTTATAGGAAGAAGAGGTTAGTATTTCCCTTCTGAAAGAGCAAAGCAGGTCCATGCAAGCAAGCCCATTCTTTTCAGGGTGATGAAGGAGGAGGTACATTGAGAATTCCCACCATTGAGACTCTTTCCTGAGGACTGAGGCAGCGCCAGTTGTTATTCTGTGCTCCCTAACAAGCCAGTCCTGCAGCTTGCCACAGGGTGACCTCTCTGTGTGTCAGAAACCAGATCCAAGAGAGAATGCAGGACATGAAACTATGGTGGGTGAGCCGGGTGGGGTTTGGGAGAAAGCTGAGCTGAATTAAAGGAAGAACTCTCTGAGAGGGAAGTGACATTGGAAGTGGCATTCAGAGAACATCGGAACATAAAGAGGCAAAGGCAGAATGGAAAGAATTCTTTGTACCCTTCAGATAGATAATTGTAATTAGGACTTTAAAATGTACAAATTTAGTTTCTTCCATATCACTGTTTATGAGGTCTCCTTAGCTTTTCAAGAATTGTGTGTGTGTGTGTGTGTGTGTGTGTGTGAAGAGCATGCATTCTGAAAAGTGCAGAAAACACAAATGCACAGTCTAACAATGAGTTATAAAGTAAACACCTGTGTAACTAACACCAGGTCAGGAACCAGGACGTTGCCAGCATCCTAGAAACCCTGCACCCCTCCCAGTAACTGGCCCTCCCTCCCCTGGGGTGGGCACTACCCTGACTTTCATGACAGTCTCTTCCCTCCATTTCCTCATGGGATTCCTAGCTATGTGTACATCTCAACACACGCTAAGCCCAATTTTGATCTTAGAATCATGCTGTATGTATTCTTTTACGTTTTCCTTCTATCTCTTAACATTGTACATTGTAAGGTTTGTCCACATTGATGTGGATGGCTGTGATTCTTCTATTTCCTTCTTATCTGTGTCATTACATGAATAGGCCACAGTTTTTTCACTCATCCTACAAGATACGTCCTTTTGAGATCATTGCTTTCTCAGAAGCTGCTGGTTTTCTGAGAGCAGTGATCATTAACAAGTAATGAATCGAAGTTCAGATGGACACTTTCTAGACTGTCACAGAGATCAGTCAATGAGAAAGTGCTATCAAGTACTCTCCAGGTAAGACGGCCATTCACAACAAACAGAAGGGCTCATGGTGACTCAGATGGGAAGAGCAGCCTGAGTGGCTATGCTGGCCACTCTGAATTTCCACTTGTTGCAGTTTTATTGAGAAACAATTCTTTGCATTATTTCATTCAGGCTAACAATTTCCTGATCAGTAATTTAAACCTTTCCTGTTGGTGGGACATGTGAATTCTACAAACTCACTGTACAAATCCTTCATTGTTGTATTCGTTCTCTGAAATAGCTTTCTCTCATGGTGATATAACCAGCTAGGAGGTGACAGTAATAAATGTCTTCATGTTACTTCAGGTTTAGCTTTCAAAATGAGAATGAATTAAAGTGGAAAGAACTTAAATATATGCATTCACTTATGCTAGCATTGACAAAGACTGATGCTTGCATCAGTGTGGCATCTGTGACAACTATAATGATAATTGCTAATGATCACAACACCACAGCAACAGCGTGCTGTCATCTGGATACAAAATGATGCCACTAATCCAGTCAGTAGACTCTTTTTTGGACTTTTTTCCCTTCAGGATTGGGGATATTCATGTACTTCTCCATCCTTTCTCTCGTAGGCAGGCTGCCTTTGACCAGATTCATCCTGACTCTAACTTCGAGATGAAGATAGATAGGCACACGGAGGGGTATTCCTGGACCAGCTGGTGTGAGACACGCTGTAAGGAAATGACAGAGCTACAGCCTTGGCTGCTGTCCATTTCAGCAACTGAAGTGGTAACAGTCACAAAATGTGTCTTAATTAAACATCGTAAAGCAATTGGAAAGAAACAATTTCCTTAGATGTTTTGCTGGTGGAAAACACCTCAGTCAGTAATTTCTCTTCAAGCTCAGATCCATATGTCCACTGCCTACGCCATATTTTCACTGGAATATATTACTGGTACCTCCAATTTCAATGCACCTCCGCATTAGAATGACATATGTCTGCTTTTCCAGGTATAAGCACAGTTTATGTTTTCCCCATAGCACCAACAGCACATCATTTTATTTCTGAACGTGTGCCAGTTTGGGGGAAAAAAAGAGATGGGGTGTCCCCCCCCCGCCCAAAGAACGTATGATCTTCGTCCCTCAACTTTTTCCACATCCCAACTTAGTACTCCACTGATGTTCTCCTTCTTGTTTACTGGCATCATTGTCTTTCCAGGGGCTGAAGGCAGAGCAGAAGAATGACCCTCTCTCAGCAAGTGTTGAGGATCCTGCCTCATCGACCTCTCTCCCACCAGGCTCTTCTCTCCATTTCCTTGCCGCTGTACTTCTCTATCCACTGTCCTCTCTTACCTGGGCTCTTCCATGCAGCCTCTCCACTGGTCATTTTGCCTCTAGTCTTGCTCCTCTGTAGCTTGATTTCCACCTTTCTGAGCCACAGTCTGATCATGTCGTCCCTGCTGAAATCCCTGCAGCAGTTTCTCACTGCCCTTGCATGGAGCCTCTGGCTACTCCCTTGATACTTCTCATGTTATGCTTTCCCTTCCAGGCATTCAAGACCTCAGGAAGCACTGTGCCCACTCTCTCTGAGTCACTGCACATGTAATTCCCCTTGTCTGATCCACTCCTCTCTTCAACTGGCTTGCTCTTTCCAACTTCAACTCAATTGCCGGTTCTTCCAAAAGCTTCCTGTGTCCCATCTAGACTAGATTCAGGTTCCTGCAAGGTGCACCTTCCCTATTGGAGCACTTAACACAAGTAATTCTCTTTTTGGTACTGGGGATTGCACTCAGGGGCACTCGGTCACTGAGCCAGATCCCCAGCCCTATTCTGTATTTCCTTCAGAAAAAGGGTGTCATTGAGTTGCTTAATGCCTTACTTTTGCTGAGGCTGGCTTTGAACTCGTGATCCTCCTGCCTCAGCCTCCTGAGCTGCTGGGATTACAGGCGTGTGCCCTGTGCCCAGCTGATTCTAATTCTGATTGCTTTCTATTAGGCTATATGCTGAGTGGGGAGGAATTATATCCATTTGCTTATCACTGCACCCCCAGCACCTGGCTGTGTGTGTACAGCACATTGTTAGTGCTCAGGAAAGAATCATCACCTAGAGAGCTAACACCAATCCAAGGTGTCTGAGCCACGGGATAATGAGCTTTCTCTTGCTGTTTGGGTCAGATACTTCTCTTGTCTTCCATAATCAACTCTGCAAGCTACTCATTCGGCATTACATTATAAATCTCATACGTTGCATGAGATTGTAGTAAATACTATTTGCTAATAATTCAATGTTAAAGTGTTATTCTGAGAGTGCTGTTAATATATTTTAAGAATGAAAATGAATCATGAACTAGTAAACCCAGTTGTCTGTGGCTCAGGGGTTTCAGGATTTTTCTGAATGGAAAATAATTTCTGTATCCAGGCTCAGCCTTCAAAGGCAGAATATGGAGGGTCCTTCCAGTACCCACTGCACCTTTACTAATCTGTTGACTCAAGCTGGAGTTGGAAAGAACTCTTTACATTTTGTTTACTCTTCAGCACATGTACTAGGAACAGAATCTCAAGGTGTGTGCACCTCTTCTGCCTGTCTCAGAGTAGTGGCATTGAGGAAAGGGGTGTTAAACGATTTGTAAGCTTCTGGACATCTCAAGGTTGAAAGCCTTGTACTTTGTATTTGTTCTTCAACTCTTGCCAGATGAGTCAAGTTCCATGAGGTTTGTATGAGAAGGCAGCAAACAACTAAATGGTGATTAATGAAATAAGTGCTTTGTGGGGATTACCCTAACATTGAGAGGTATTGTTATTGACAATAATCTTTGCTGTTGTTATTTATGTGTTTTTGAGACTCACTGACCTTATGGTACCTAATAAACATTGCCTTGTATGGTGTATGGTTACTGCAAGTTGGTAGAATTAGTCATCAATAGAATAAAATGAATGAAAATTAATCTTTTAATATCTAGGCCTCTGCTACTCAGAGCTTTGGCCTCAAGTTCCTGTCTTCTTTATTTTTTCTCTTCCAGTTACAGAGCATTCCTACCATGCAATTGGAAGACTAGAAACTTTGGAGTTGTTCAGGTTACAAAATACTTATTGAGCACCTTCTATGTACCAAGTTCCATCCAGGTGCTGGACTATAAGCAGCCAGTCACAGGTATATATCCTAGCTCTTTCAGTTCTTCTCTAGCTGGATGACCTTGGGCAATCCCAAGGTCTCTCTAGTCACTTATGAGATGCACAGTGATTTTTGAAATGGTAATAATAATAGCACTTCTTCCATAATGGGAGTGGGGGTTGGTGGGATCAACTGGAGAAATGAATACAAAGTAAAAGTCTGACAGTGTTTTGATGCTTCTAGCAGGTGCTTAATAAAATGGTACCTTTAAAAATAACCCGGACACTCTGGTTCCTGCAGGTGGGGGAAGTAGTTGACTGTTTACAGAGGAAGAGTGTGTTTGAGTGGGGAGGAGAGGGACTGAGTCTGAATGCATGGCCTTATTTGAACATGTCTTAGACCCTTTCCCTCTTTGCCTCGGATGGATGCCTTGTGCGGGCCAACAGGGCTGTGTTCCTGAATGCTTCAGTGTAAATATTCTTCTGTCGGATACCCAAAGGGGCCAGCAATTATGATTTCCTCTCAAGGGTGTCCATTTGTGATTAAATCCCAGTTGTCTGCCATCGTGTTCTAGACAAACATTCAAAAGATTCAATAATGAGTGTGCTTCAGACTTTCAGTGAGAGGGTGGGTGGAGGAAGTGCAAAGATAGAAAAGACGTGTATCTTGCTGAGACTGTTTACATCTTTTGTATTTCATAGAGGGGAACCAGGCTCAGTTAATTCATTCTCTTCTTCCTTTTGCTTCTTTTGCAGCTTGCCCTCCTCTTTCTCCTGATACTTTAGGAGCATCATTATACTTTATACTTTACCAGCATCATTTTCATCATCATCATCAGCAGTATAGAAAATCCATTAAATCTTTTCCTCCCCCTCTCTGGTATTGGAAATTGGACGCAGGAGCACTCTACCACTGAATGACAGGCCTAGGCCTTTTTATTTTGAGTCAGGGTCTCGCTAAGTTGTCCAGGCTGGTCTTAAACTTGCGATTTTCTTGCCTCAGCCTCCTAAGTCTCTGGGATGATAGGTCTGCAACACTTGCATCTGGCAACACTGTGATCTCTCACTGAGAACATGTTATGGGCCAGGCATTGGGCTAAACAAACCCTTTACGTCAGTTTAAGAAGCCTGTGTGTGTGCTCCTTGTCATTCAAGCAGTTTGGAAGAGAATTTTGGACTGGAAATAATACTTCTGAGCATTGGGGTCTGTATTAGTTTTCTAGGGCTGCCATAACAAAGAACTGCACACCAAGAAGTTTAAATAACAGAAATTTATTGTTTCTCAGTGCAGAGAGGCTGGAAGTCCAGGAAAGTGTTGGCAGGGCCAAGGTCTTCCGAGGGCTGTGAGGAAGAGTCTGTTCTGTGCCTCTCCATGCAGTTTGCAGGCAATGCTTGACATTCCTTGGTTTCTAGAGCACCATCCTGATTTCTACCTTCAGCTTCATATGGTGCCCTCCCTGTGCATGTCTATCCCTGCATCCATTCAGATTTCCCCACTTTTTAGAACTGCAGTCACATTGAATTAGAGCCAACCCTAATGACCTCATTTTAGTTTGATCAACTTTGTAAAGACCTTGTTTCCAAACCAGGTCACATTCAAAGGAACTAGGAGTTAGGACCCCAACATGTCTTTTTCTTGCAAGGCACAATTTGATCCACAGCGGGGTCATCGGAACAAATGAAATTATTAGGGAGAACATGTGGAAGGAGAGGACTGAGAAAAGGATGAGAGGATTTCCAAAAGTGGTGTTTAATGCCTGAGACACATTATGAGTAAAATAAGACCCTGGCTGTGGTGGTTAAAAGAGTAGGATCAAGTGCTTGATCTCAGGCGTGGTCCACAGCAGTGCCTTTCATCATTCCCTGGCCCAGCCTAGAGGTGCTTTGTGAATATTTTGTTCATAGCTGGATGAAGGCAAAAAGACTTCCTTGTGCTAACAAATAATGAATCTTCATTCTAGAAACATCAATAGAACTTAATCAATTTGATGATTTCTTTTTCTTGTTGAAAACGTTCAGATGATATTCAGACCAAAGAACATATTGGACATTCATCCTAAAAAGTTCTAAGAGCTCTTTAGTAGACACACAATAGAAAAAGTTCAGAGCCACTAAGAGAGCACATGTGATTACTATAAAGAGAAATAAAGAGAACGTGACTCTTTATTTCTCAGAATTTCAACTTGTAGTTTATGTACCAAACACAACTTTGGGATCAATGCAATCCTTCTATTGCTTTAGGAATCTGTAGAGATCAAGAACCCTTTGAGGATTCTTGGGATAAACTATGGCAGAAGATTTTCCCCTAACAGAATGAGTTTTATCTTGAATTAATTATTCAAAAGATGTAATGCATCTCTAAACAGCCTATGAATAACTTAGCCCTGAACTGATTGAAACTTAAGTGTGAACGAAATCATTATGCTTTGTGGCATATAGGTATCCGAAATGATCTAAATGTCAATTAGAAAAAAAGTCAGAGAGCTTCCTCACAATCTTGCTCTCTGTCTAAAAGCTTGCAGGAGCAACAGCCACGTGACAGGCAGAGCTGTTTCTTCACCAAGGACTGCTGTAATTCCTGCACTGTCAGTCTTTTGCATCTTAGCGCAGCCTGCAGCAGGCTTTAATTACCCATAAATGCACCACCTGTCTCCTTTTTAGTGCTTAATCACGAAACATATCATGGTTTACTGTGCAATGTGATTGAAATACTACACTGAGTTGCACAATCACAGAATCCACAGAGGAAGACAGCCCAGGGTTCAGATAAAGCAATGGGGCTAGAGTGAACCTGGTAAATCCTATTCCCTGAGGGTTCTGTTGGAGGGATCCAGTATAAAAATTGTGGATTGGGCCAGAGGGCATATGGGTGTGAGAAGAGGGGGTTAGGGGTTTGGATAGAAAACCCCATAGGAATGAGACTCTAACTCTCATGGAGGATTATAGCTCTCCTAAAAGCTGGAGACTTTGGAGACTGAGGAAAGGCTTTGTGTTTTGGTGGCTGGGAGCTTTTGTGCAGCCATTTAAAACCTCCTTCCAGGCTACTGCAGCCTGGTGTCTGTGTATCTGCAGCTGTGTATCCCTGGAGGTAGTGAAACCAGCAGGGAGGAAGAAGGAACTGAAGACAGGAAGAAGGCTGATGTGTGAACATGAAGGCCCACTTTGGTTATTCATAGTGACTTTCAGATAGAAGACTTCAAACAGAGTAACAGATGATAATGGTCTACCTCGACACAGACAACTATCACCTGACATTAAGGAGTACTAGATTTTCATCTGAGTCATTTCTCATTTCTCTGTCAAGGAGCAGTTTACCCTTCAGCTCTGCACCCTTACATTATGTGACCTGCCATGATGTATCTGAATTTAAGGGAGTCAGAAGGGGCCCAGATATCATCAATGAATGTGACCAAAGCCCTTTCCTTTGGGTTAAGACCTGAGGAATCTTGCTAATTAGCCCAGTCACATGCTGTCTCTGAATGGTAAATCAAGGATGGCACACAGGAGTGAGGGGAATGCATGGGGAGTGGGAGTGCTAGGCCTTGTAAGTTTACTCAGGACCCTCAAGAGAGCCTTCTGGTTGTTTGAGATTGGCACTAGGTGCTACACAAGAGGGTTAGGGGGAGGACAGCAGATTTGAGAGGGATTTTGAATGGCTTGTAGGAGGGGAAAAGGAAGTGCTTTAGTTATCCAACTGCCACAAAGATTTATTAGGTTTACCACAAACCTAATGCCTTAAAACAGCACACATTTGTTATCAGTTTCTGTAGGTTAGGAGATGGTCCCAAATTTCTTAGGATATCTTCCATGAGACTGCAATCAGTTATTGACCAGGGATGATTTCTCATCTGAAAGCTCAACTGGCAAAGAATCCCCTTCCAAGCTCATGTGCTTGTTAGCTAAATTCATTACTCTGAGGGTTATTGGACAGAAGGCTTCAGTTCCTAGCCAGATGCCAGTCTCAGTTTCTCACATATGAGCCCCTCTAACATGACAGTTGTTTGCATCAAAGCTTGCAAGTCAAAAAGTCTGTTAGCAATGGAACTCACAATCTTATGTAACCTCATCATGAAGTGACATCCTATCATTTTTGTCATATTCTATTGGCTTGAAGCAAGTCATAAGTCTCATCCATGCTACAAGGGGTGGGCCTTACAAAAGAGCAGAAAACAAGGAGATGGGGATCACTCGGGGACACTTATAGGTTGCTTATCACAGGGAAGAGAGAGGGATAGGAGATATCTATTGTTTTTTTCTGGTTGGAATCCATTAATCCTTTCTAGCAATTAGATTTAGATTTTCCTTGGAGGGATAGTCCCCTCTACCACTCCTAAGTTGTTCCTGGCAGTCCCAGCTCCAGAGGCAGAAATGGGACTCAAGTCAGTCAATCAGCATATCACATGCCTGAGTTTATGGTGATTAGCTTAGAGATGAACATATGACCCAGCAGAAACCAGCAAAAAATAATGAAACTTTCTATGAGTCCTGTGAGATTATGATATATTTTTAACTTGACAGAACAAACAGACAAACAAACAAACAAACATAAAATTAGAGACAACCTAGGGCCTTGGAGCTGCTGCCTTTATCTGCTATGATGTGAAGTCCAAGATTGAGGTAACAGGAGGAGAAACAAGAAGAGATACTGAATCCTTATGTTGTTATCAAAAAAATCCTGAATTTGTGTTTTAAGTGAATTTTCACAAAGTTCTCGACACAGTTTAGGTTCAAGTTTCCTGTGATATGCAACTAAACTAAAAGGCTCATTATTTAACAGAGAAAGAAACTAACATTTACTTGATGGGTTTTAGGATCACAAATATCCCATGTCTCTTCTCACATGATAATCCCAGATGAGATCCTCTAAAATTTGCATCCTCCAAAATTTAAGTTAGTGTCAACTTAAATTATTTCACCTAGAGAGATAGACCTAACATATTTAACCCACAGAGAATCTTCCAAAAATGAGGTCTATAAGATCTGAGACACTTCATCCATCCTTACTTGAGTGGTGACATTGCTTCCGTAATTTTCAGTTTCCTTCCATCTTTGACTTCGACTTTGAAACACAAGGGCACCAAGATACCAGGACTATAGTCACTTACATAGCCCACGGAGAAGTCAGCAGCTTCTTTTAGAGCACATTTCTGACTACTATACTTAAAATAAGTTATACAATGCCTTCACTGATGTACATTGTGTCCTTGGTAAATCCTAAATGCCTTGACTACTTTCACTCTAGAAATGAGGGGGCATATGTTAACATTTCAATTTGCTTCAACTTTCACCAATTTTTTGTTGACTTGGCCTGTGTTCTGTTAGTTTGAAGGCTGAATGTGTGAATGGGCCATGTGAAGAGTGGTGGAACACACCAGCTGGCTGGAGTATTAAAGCCATTAGCAAGAAACAGACGTGGATTTTAATAAGTCACAGATCTGCTCATTCTCAGGGTGTTTTTATTTTTATGACATAATTGGTATCTAAAATCTAATCTTTGAGTACAGTTCACTTATTTTCAAAGATAAGGGAGATAATGGTTATACTGCAATTATTAAAGGGATTGTAATACTATTTTAAATATTAATGTTTATTTTATGAAATAAACAAGTATTGAGTACCTATGCTGAGTGCTCCACAAAATTCTCCTAAGCAATTTATTTTATTATTATTATTATTTTTAATGGTACTGGTGATTGAACCCAGGGCTTTGTGCATGCAAGGCAAGCACTCTACCAGCTAAGCTATATCCCCAGCCCTAAACAATTTTTTTTAATGATGCCACAAATAACTATAGTAAGTTTCTGTGGCTTAACCAGACAGTAATTTATGAATAGCATTCTGAAGGATACTTCACGGCTATTGCATGTAACTGAACGTTTGTGTACTGCATTAAGGCACCTACCCCAGAAGGGTAGTCCAATCCTTTGTCCTGATGTGGGAGTGGTAATTGTCAAAATGTTCCCCTGCTGAGCCAGACTGGGTAGAAGGAGTGAGCAGAACAGAAACATATGGCTATAAATAGGAATATGAACATGAACTTTGTCCTCTAGGGGTTTAATTCTAGTGTGGGGATATATAGGCAGACTGAAGATTAAGATAAAATGTAATAAGGGTGAATAATGACATTAGAACATATGGCCATTGACTGGACCCACAGGTTGAATAATACAGTCTACAAATTTTCCATTTCTAATTTGTGAATGGGACATAATATTTGAAGCTGGTAATTGTGACTTTCTGGTTGCAAATTGGTTGATGTGCATTATGTAGGAAACAAAGGAATTGGTTATGAATATGACTTTGGAAATGGAGTTATAAAAGATATCAAAGAAGTGGTATGTTTGATCTTGAATGGAAATAGCAAATGCAAAATTTAGTGGACTAGTCTACTAATGGAGTGGTCTGAGTGAGCCACAGACTTGATCCATGATAGAAATGGTAGACTGTTGCTATGGATTGAACTTGGAATGTGTGAGAGATGACAGAGGAGAAGCAAGACTGAGGCTACAGTGGGACTAGATTAGGAAGAGGCTTGAAGAGCTAACTTTGGACTTTGAACATCATCTTTTATTCACAGAGTCAGTCCAGACTTTAAACCTGGGGAACAACATAGTTTAGAAAGATCCAGAAATGTGGATGAAGATGGTTCAGAATGGAACTGAAGGAGGAACACTACTCAAGGTTATACCATCCAGGTAAGAAATGGCCAGGATCCTCAATTTCAGCATTAGCATTGGGGATAAAAAGAATGAAATGTAGATGTGAGACAGTTCAGAGATAAAGTCTAACGGCTAGATGAGGGTTGTCTTAATCCACAGGGTGTGCTATAATGAAGTACCTTAGACTGGGTAATTAATAAACAACAGAAATGAATTTCTCACAGTTCTGGAGGTTAGAAGTCCAAGATCAAGGTACTGGCAGGTTCAGAGCCATTCCTCATAAATGCCACCTTTTCTGTGTCCTCAAATGATGGAAGGGGAGAGTAATTCTTTTCAACATCTTTTATCAGAGTGCTCATTCTATTCATGAAGGCAGAACACTCATGGCTTAACTTCCCACCCCCAGAGGCTCTACTTCTTTATGCTATTGCATTGGAGATTAGGTTCCAACATGTGCATTTTGGGGGAACTCCCACGTTCAGACCCTAGCAGAGGTAGAGAAAGGAGCAGGGAAGAGAGATAAACAATGATTTTCTTTTTTTTTGTATGGCGCTGTCAAAAACATCTGACTGCCATTCAAACTGTAAGCAACAAAAGGACAATAAAACCCAATCAATCATAGTTTTTTTGCTGACTGCTACTTAATCATTTTTGATAGCTTTCAACTCATTGATAACAGACAAAAAACCATGAACTATAGAAAAACCTTAGTGTCAACTAGAGAAACTGAGTTCAAAACTTCTGAGTTAAAAATCACTTGTTTAGGTTAACTCGACTGCTTCTGGTTAGGTTCATGCTCTCATGATCTTTCCTTTTTACCTCAACCTCGCCTGGTGTGAGTGTAGAGGAAAGTTTATCTGACCTCACAGTAATGGGGAGGGTCTTTCTGGGTCTTGGCTGGTCCCACTGTGGAAGCTCTGACTGGGCTGGGCTGGTCTTGGCCTGGGTTCTTTGTACTATGTCCCTGAAGTGTGCCCAGTCATGTCTTGTCCTTAAGGTCACTCTCTGCTTACATTCATCTTTTCAGCTACATTCTTCCAGCTCAAAGTCCTCACATCCTGCCTCCTCTGTGTCCAAGGCTCTCCTGGACTGTGGGTATTCTGAGGACCTCTCTGGTTCCCTTTTGGGTAAGCAGAATGTTCTGAAAATCTTTTAGGCCTCTGAAGCCGATGAAACTGGAAACACATTAGGCCCATCTGTCTAGTCACCTCTCTCAGCTATTTCTAATCTGTGGCTCAAGTGCCAGGTGGATGTGGGTTTCTCTGTGAGACTTGTAGGAAGGACTTGTAAAGGAAGCCAGGCCAAGGTTCTGTTTGCTTTCAGGGCTTCCAGAACTTATCCAGATCTTCTGTTGCAGTCTCCCTTCAGTTCCCTCTTTGGTTTTGGCTCCAGAGTTGTATAGAAACTCCAGTATCTATCTTAACTCCTGCCCTTTTCTCCAGTCCAACACTGTCTCTTTAGTTAGTAAGGAAAGGAACTCTATCACAAAGGAATACTCAGGGTGTTTGGGTAGTAGGTGAATGGTGGGAGGAAGAGGCAGAGGTGTAGGTAGGGAAATAAACGGACAATTAGTTTAGACTGAGGCATTTAAAATACAATAGTCCTCCTGCATGTGTGAGGGATACATTCCAAGATCCTCAGTGGATGCTTGAAACTGAAACCATGGATAGTACTGAACCCATTTATTCCCTTTTCTATCTCGACTAAGCACTTATCACATGCCATGAAGTTTGAAGTGTGATGGAAAAACCAGCATGAACTTCTTTTTCCATCTTCACAATTTCAGAGAAAGATTTGTTCATACCTTAGGTCTTAGTGACCTCAGCCTACAATTGTTTTCTTCCTTGCTCAGTTAAGAACTTTCACTTTTTCACTGAAAGAAAGCCTACGACAGTTTATCTTTGGAAGGACCAAATTGCCAGCATCATCACTCTTGCACTTTGGGGCCATTATTAAGAACATAAGGGTTTCTTGAACACAAGCACTGTGATACTGTGGCAGCTGATCTGATAACCAAGATGGGTACTAAGTGACTGATGGTGGGTACAGTAAATAATGAGGATATGCTGGGCAAAGGGATTAGCCACGTCCTGGGTAGAGCAGAGAGAGACAGAATGTACTCAGGTTCAAATTTAGAACTTACAAATTGTTTATTTCTGGAATTTTTCATTAATATTTTTGGACCTGGTTGGCCATGAGTTACTGAATCCCTACAAAGTGAAACTGCAGGCCAGGGGACTATTTTACTCCAAGACATCCTATTTGGAAGTTGGAAATAGGGTTTGGAGATCAAGAGTTGTTTGCTGTTTGTAGTTGCTTAAAACAATGGGAATGAATGAGTGTAATGAGGGCACATGGGAAAGGAGAGGAAGAGGGGCTGGACGAAGCCTGGTTAGGAGTGGCTAGAGAGGAAGAAGGAGAACCCAGAGATCTCACCACCTCTCAGGAATGAAACCTGAGCCTCAGTCATATGCAGACCCCAGAGAACTCAAGGTCTCCTGGAAAACTCACTTGAATAGAAATCCTTAAAGTATATATTGCCTTTCAAACAAAACAGAAATATATTAGGCAAGCTGAGATGTAATTTCAGTTGTTGATGAAGTATATTTTCAAAGAAAAGGCAATATTGCCCTTAGGTTTAAGGAAATCTTTGGTTTAGGGACAGCAAATCCTTCCATGATCTGCCCTTGTAACTATTTTAAGTTTCAGCTCACATAACAGCATCAAAGGACAAAGCCTAGCCCTACCATCTTGTGCTTTCAGAAAGGAAGGTCATCTGCAAGAGCAACACAGAAGTCTCCAGTGCCTGATGCCTTTGGTCAGAAGGGAGAAGACTGCCAACATAGTTGCTGAGAAAGGGGGAGGGAAAACAATTTCGCAGAGATCACAGCTGAGTGAATGCTTGAGCAGAGACTGCAGGATGAAGTTGTGAGAAGGCAAACTTAATGAAGGACATTAGTCAGGGGAAAAGAAAAGGAAAATGAGGTGCTCCAGGGTGCAGCATATGGGAAGCAGCAGCACGATGGAAGTCATTATGAGAGATGCCCACAACTGGCCCTTTTGTCAAGCAGGGTCTCTGCTTCCAGCTCCTAAGGGGCAGAGGCCAGATGCTAGGATTGTCAATGCCCAGTGTGATCCTGGAACAGTCTTCCCTTCCCTAACTGTCACGAAGAAGGTCAGGGTTTGGGACCTTTGGGATATTTTATCCCTGGTCTGATCGCCAGGAGAGGACTAGGCAGAGCGTGGACAATGCTGATTCTTCACCTTCTGTGTTGATCAGATCCAGGAGGGTCATTTCTTAAAAGAAAGGGAATCTTTTCCTGGTGTGAGGCAGGTGTGGGTGCTGCACCTTGCCCATCAGCAAGTATCTGAGATTCCACTCCTGTCCACACTTCACTGGCCTGAGCATTCACCTGCCAGGTGCAGAACCCAAAGCCCAGGTTTCCTGACTCCTACTCAGTGCCTTTTCACAAGCCAACACACAACCTAATAACAATTTCTGTGCCTTTGTATTTTCATCTCTGAAAGGAAGATAGTAAAAATAGCACCCAAGTAGGGAATCATGATTGCATTGAAGAACAGGGCGGAAAAAATCTGAAAATTGAGCATCTTGTCACCAACTAATCATAACATGTTTTGAAGATTATGACCTAATCAAAATTATCCAGGTATTCTGCTTTGGAAGCACTCAACCACCAGACAGGATGTTTTTGAATGCACTAATAAAAATTATCTGTAGGAGAAAAACTCACTGAATTTTAAACATTACTTGGGAGCAGGAGTATTCCAAACCATTCTTAGGTTATACCAAGAAATTCTACATTTTTCATGCTCATGGAGATAGTTAGTAAAACTTTACAATATACACAAATCAGAGTCAACAAGAAAAACAGAAGCCAAGATAAGAATTAGTTTTAAACTTTTATAAAAAGAAGATATGGATGAATATGTGAAAGAGATATTGTAGTTACTATTCTCTAAAAATCTGAGAATTTTTCTATTTTATTTTCCTTTGAGAACTAGTCTTCCAAAAATTAAAAAAAATCAACTTATCTTTCTTGGTATAGAATAATTTGTATTACACTCTATTTGGCTACAAATAGTGTTCTCAGTGAATACTATCACTTGAGAAAAAGAGGGCAATTGTAAGATAAAATGGTACCAATCTTTTTTTAAAACTATACACTAGAGCATCAAACATTGCTTATATGTAGTTATATTATATCCATATATTTGTGATAACTTTCATATTTTAGAAGTATTCCAAAAACTAAAATCTATTTTAGTATGATAGTTAAAATTCTGATGTTCTCAAGTCCAAAATTAGAATAAAATAAATAATAACAATCATATTCCATTGTGTATATGTAGCACAGTTTCTTTATCCATTCATCTATTGAAGGGCATCTAGGTTGGTTCCACAATCTAGTTATTGTGAACTGAGCTGTTATAAACATTGATGTGACTGTGTCACTGTAATATGCTGATTTTAAGTCCTTTGGGTATAGGCCAAGGAGTGGGATAGCTGGGTCAAATGGTGGGTCCATTCCAAGTTTTCTAAGGAATCTCCATACTGCTTCCAGAGTGGCTGCACTAATTTGCAATCCCACCAGCAATGTATGAGTGTGCCTTTTTCCCCACATCCAGGCCAACACCTATTATTGCTTGTGTTTTTGATAATAGACATTCTAATTGGGGTGAGATGAAACCTTAGGGTGGTTTTGATTTGCATTTCTCTAATTACTAGAGATGATGAGCACTTTTTCATATATTTGTTGATCGCCTGTATATCTTCTGTGAAGTGTCTACCAAGTTCCTTAGCCCATTTATTGTGTTCTTTGTATTTTTGGTGTAAAGTTTTGTAAGTTCTTTATAAATTTTGGAGATCAGCGCTCTGTCTGGAGTTTGTGTGGAAAAGATTTTCTCCCTCTCTGTAGGCTCTCTTTTCACATTATTGATTGTTTCCTTTGTTGAGAAAAAGCTTTTTAGTTTGAATTCATTCTATTTATTGCTTTTATTTCTCTTGCACTCTGGGAGTCTTGTTAAGGAAGTCTGGTCCTAAGCCAACATGATGAAAATTTGGGCATACTTTTTCTTCTTTTTGGTGCAGACTCTCTTCTAATTCCTATGTCCTTGATCCATTATGAGTCAAGTTTTGTGCAGGGTGAGCGATAGGGGTTTAATTTCATTGTACTGCATATGGATTTCCAGTTTTCCCAGCATCATTTGTTGAAGAGGCTGTCTTTTCTCCATTGTATGTTCTAGTATGAGATAACTGTAGTTATGTGGTTCTGTCTCTGTGTCCTCTATTCTGTACCATTGGTCTACTATTTTGATGCCAATACCATGCCGTTTTTGTTACTATTCCTCTGCAGTATAGTTTAAGTTCTGGTATTGTGATACCTCCTACATCACTCTTCCTGCTCAGGATTGCTTTGGTTATTCTGGGTCTCTTATTCTTTCAGATGAATTTCATGATTGCTTTCTCTATTTCTATGAGGAATGTAATTGGGATTTTAATTGGAATTGCATTGAATCTGTATAGTGCTGTTGCAAGTATGGCCATTTTGACAATTCTGCCTATCCAAGAACATGGGAGATCTTTCCATCTGCTAAGGTTTTATTTAATTTCTTTCTTTATGTTTTATAGTTTTCATTGTAGAGGTCTTGTAGTATATATATATATATATATATATATATATATGTATATACACACACACAATGGAGTATTATTCAGTCATAAAGAAGAATAAAATTATGGCATTTGCAGGTAAATGGATAGAGTTGGAGAATATCATGCTAATTGAAATAAGCCAATCCCCCAAAACCAAGGGCCGAATGTTTTCTCTGATAAGTGGATGATGACACATAACTGGGAGGTGGGGTAGGGGAGATAAGAGAAGAATGGAGGAACTTTGGATTGTATAGAGAGAAAAGAGGGGGTAGGAGCAGGGAAAGGAGAGGCAGTGGAATGAGACAGACATCATTGTCCAATGTATATGTATGATTGCAGGAATGGTGTGAATCTACATTGTGTATAACCTAGAAATGAAAAGTTGTATACCATTTGTGTACAATGAATCAAAATGCAGTCTATAAAAATAAAAATAAAAAAATTAAAAAAAGAATAACAGAGCAGAAATAAAAACAATCAAAACTAAAAGAGCAATACCAAAGATCAATGACACAAAGAGTTGTTTTTTGAAAGGATAAACAAAATTGAAAAACTTTTAGTTAAACTAACCAAGAAAAAGAGAAAGGAGGCCTAAATAAACAAAATCAGAGATGAAAGAGGAGACATTGCAACTGATATCACAGAAACAACAAAGATCGTAAAAATCTACTGTGAACAGTTATATGGTAAGAACTGGAAAACAGAAGAACAGGATAAATTCCTGAACACAAACAACCTATCAAAATGAATTAAGAAGAAATAGAAAATCAAAACAGTGAAATCTGAGATTGAAGCAGTAATTTAAAATATCCCATCCAAAACAAGCCCCAAATCTAATGATTTGACTGCTGAATTGTACATAGCATTTAAAGAATAACTAAAATTGTTCTTAAACTATTCAAAAAATTAAAATGGAAGGAACTTGTTTGATCAACAAACTTGTTTGATCTGCCAACCTCCTTTTTTAAAGAGCCCAGCATTGCCCTGATACCCAAACCAGATAAAAATACATAGAAAGAGAAAACTATAGACCATATCTCTGATGAACACAGATTCTCAATAAAATACTAATAAGACAAATTCAACAGTATATTGAAGAGATCATATATCATGATCAGGTGGGATTTATCCCAGGGGATGCTAGGATGACTCAACATATGCAGATCAATAAATGTGATACAATCTACCAACAGAATCAAGGACCAAAACCTTATGATCATTTCAATATATGCAGAAAAGCCTTCCATAAAATTCAACATTCCTTCAAGATGAAAACTGCCAACAAGTTAGGTATAGAGAACATACCTGAAAATGCTGAAGTCTATATGTGAGAAGCCCATAGCTGATATCATAGTGAGTGGGGAAATGCTGAAAGTGCTTCCTCTAAGATGTCTACTTTACCACTTTCATTTAATATGGTACTGGAAGTCTTAGCAAAAGGAATTAGGAAATAGAAAGGAATAGAGGACTTTTGAATTGGAAAGGAGGAAGTTCTGTTACCAATATTTGTAGATGATAGGATTCTATACATGGAAAAATTTAAATACTACATCAAAAATTGTTAGAATTTGTAAACAATTTTTTTAAATTTGCAGATTACAAAATCAACGTATAAAAACCAACATTTTATGCACCGGTAATTAACTTGCAGAAAACAAATTCCATTTGCAATAACTACAAATAATAAAATATTTAGGAATAAAGTTAACCAAGGAAGTGAAAGATCTCTATGATGCAAACTGGGGACGTAGCATGGTGGTGGAGTGCTTGCCTAACATGCATGAAGTGATGGGTTCAATTCCCAGTCCCTCCCCACCCCGCAAAAAAGAAAAAGAAAAAGAAAATTATAAAACCCTGGTGGAAGCATACACTCACAAATGAAATAATATCTCATGTTCATGGATTGGAGTACTCAAATGACCACATTACCTGTAGTGATTTATAGATTCAGGGCAATTACCATCAAAATATTAATTATGTTCTTTACCAAAAAAAGCAATCCTAAAATTCATATTGACCACAAAAGTCCCAGAATTTCCAAAGCACTCCTGAGCAAGGAAACAAAAACAAAAACAAACAAAAAACCCTAAAACAACAATAGCAACAACATCAACAACAAGAAGGACAAAACAATGCTGGAGGTATCACAATATTTGACTCCCAAACATACTACAGTTGGACACAGTGGTGCATGCCTGTAATCTCAGAGACTTGGGAGGCTGAGGAAATAGGAACACAAGTTCCAGGCCAACCTCAGCAACTTAGCAAGGATCTAAGAGAGATACTGTCTCAAAATTAAAAAAGGCTGGGAATGTAGCTCAGTGGTAAAGTGCCCCTGGGTTCCATCCCCAAGCAAACAAGCAAACAACCCCACCCACCACAAATAGTACAAAGCTACAGTAACTAAAATAGTACAGTACTGGCATAAAAACAGATAAATGGAACAGAATAGAGAACCCAGAAACTTCATGTTCATAAAGTCAACTGTTTTTTGACAAAGATACCAAGAATACAGAGTAAAGACAATCTTTTCAGTAAATGGTGCAGGCAAAACTGAATATGCCTTCCTCTCACTATGCACAAATGTAAATTCAAAACAGGTCAAAGACCTAAATGTTAAACCTGAAACTATGAAATTACTACAAGAAAACATAAGGGAAACACTTCAAAACATTGGTGAGGGAATTATTTTTTGGGTGGGACCCCAAAGACACAGGCAGCAAAAATAAAAAGAGACAAATGGGATTATATTAAACTAAGAAGCTTCTACACAGCAAAAGAAGTAACAGAAGTAAGAGAAAACCTAGAGAATGTGAAAAAATACTTGAAAACTATTGATCTGACAAGAGTTTGAATCTAGAATATAAAAGGAACTAAAAAAGCTGATATTACTACCACTACCACCCCCAGACCAATTCAACTTAAAAATAGGCTAAAGGACTAGACAGATACTAAAAGAACTAAACAGACAAAAGACATACAAATGGTCAACAAGTACATGAAAAAAATGCTCAATTTTACTAATCAGCTGAGAAATGGAAATCGAAACCACATGAGCCATCATCTCGCCTCAGTCGGAATGGCTGTCATCAAAAAGATAAAAAATAAAAAGTACTGTTGAGGATATGGAGAAGAGGGAACTCTTACACATTGTTAGGAGGAATGTAAATTAGTATAGTTATTGTGGAAAACAGTGTGGGGATCCCTCGAAAAACTAAACATAGAACTACCATAGGATCCAGCAATTCCAGTACTGGGTATATATCCAAAGGAAATGAAATCATTGTACCAAAAGGATGCTTGCATTTCCACTTTTGTTACAGCACTATTCACAATAACCAAAATAAGGAATCAACCCACATGCTCTTCAGGAGATGAATGGATGAAGAAAATGTGGTTCACTTACACAATGGAATATTATTCAGCACACAAAAGAATGGAATCCTGTCACTTGCATCAACATGTTATTATGTTTAGGTGAAATAAGTCAGACTCAGAAGGACAAAAACCACACCTTCTCATTCATTTTTCAAACTAAACAATCTTTCTTTGGTGTGTGTGTGTGGTACTGGGATTGAACCCAAGGCCACATCCATGCTAGACAGGTGCTCTACCACTGAGCTACACCCTGAGTCCATAAGTCAATCGTATTGAAGAACAGAATATAATAGTGGTCACTAGAGACTAGGAAGAGCAGAGGAGAAGGGGACTGGGAAGAAGTTCAATTGGACACCAAAACACAGAGTGGAGGAATTACTTCTGGTTTTTCTTTAGCACAGTTGGGTAACTATCAGTTAGAACAATCTACAGAATATTTTAAAATGACTAGAAGAGTACAAAATTTCCAGCACATAAAAATGATTAGTGGTTGAAGAGATGAAAATGTTTGTTACCCTGAATTGCTTATTATACATTGTGTACACACATTGAATTGCCAAAATGTATTCCATACAGATATACTGAAAGAGTAGTTGACATCTTGAGCATTAACTGTCTCCAAAGCAGAACTAAAGATAGCTCTGGAGATCTCACATTTGGTCAATGAAGTTTCTGGCCTGGTGGTAGCATGTATCCCTTCTTCTCACTACTCATTGGCTGCAACTAGTCCCACTCAACCATTAGGAACCAGGAAGTGGGCAGGAATGTGGCAGGAAGGTGGGAAACCAGATATACTTGCTGAATATGATGTCAACCAATGATTGACAGTTGCCTATACACTATACAGCTCCTCTTCTTCCCAGGAGATTTTTAAATTTAATTAGTTATCTGTTTCTCCATCATGCTGCCCATCTATTTAGGAAAGTCCAGGAATGGACTTTGCCATTTAAACCAATAAAAATAATCTTGGCCTGGTTGAGATTGGTTTAGAAGGGATATGAGATAAAATTCAGACTAATGACCTGCTATGAGATATTTGCAAGGTTTTTGGGAATGTTTCTATTCATTCTTTCAGGACATCTTCTAGGAGTAACTCCCGTGCATGTGGATGCAAGTAAGAAAACATGTCAACCTGTTACTGGCAGACATTTTCTGACTAAAAAGAAAACCAATCAGAGGATGGAGCTGATGACATGATAGTAGAGCAAAGGAAGAAAGAAACTTAGGTCTCTGATGAAATGATTGCTGCTGGATCAATCAAACCTCAAGACTGCCCACCTTTGGACTTCCAGTTCTCCTGGGCAAAAAATGCCCTTACCGTTTCAGTCACGTTGAACTGGGTTATCTGTTACCTGCAGCCCAAAGCATCCACACTGATATGCCCTCTTAACCAGATTTCCTGTCATGTCCTTCTTGCTTGATTTGTAGCCTCTACCTCTGCTTGGCCTCATTTTTCATACCTTACTGATGACCCTTTCTTCTTGTCATAGTTCACTCAGATACAGAATGTGGATTTACTGCAAAGGGCCGGTCTCATATGAATTCTCCTTTACTTAGTGATTTAATGACCTTCAAATATGGCCTGATAATTATTTACTCTCTGACATGTTCCTCTTGGCCTGCTTTGATAGGCAGCCCCCATCCCAATGCTAAAAAGGAAGAGGGCTTCTCAAAGATATTTTTGCTTGTTGAAAACATTCCCTTTGTCTCACTGAGTTGTACCTTGCCTACACACTGGTTGAAACTATAGCAGCCCACATGGTCAAATGCTATAATGCTATAAAAAGGTCAGTGGAGTAGACTCTCGACTGTGTTGGCTGCACATACTGTCACTGGGCCATGTGCTTTCTGATTTAATGAGGTGCTTTCTGGAGTCCCAACTTGGAGCTCTGCTATTGAGGCCTCAGCAAGCTGATTGAAAGCTGCCATTGAAACATCCCATCGCATCTCATGCATGAGCTAAAGGGTGACAGGTGAGTCAATTTCTTTGGCATTTGTCACAGCAAAAGGCAGAAGTCCCAGCACTAATGTGGCCAGGGGTGTCCTTTTTTAGATCCAGATTTTAATAGACTTATCTTAGGTGAATTCTAATAGGTATGAAGTTAACATTTTTTTTTTTTTTGTATGTCTCCTGGCCTGACTCATTTACAATCACAAACATAAGAAACTATACCAAATTAACTTACCTCAAGTCATTTGGGAGGAAGTCAGAGACAAGGCAAAGCTATGAGTAATCTAGCAAAAAGAAATATGCCAAGAGCTATGTGGGGGTAGAAGGAGTGATGTTATTGATGTGACTGGATGTGTGGAGTGTGAATTGACCTTTTCTGCATTATTAATACTTTCTAAATAATACCATGGAAGACCTGGACCTTTTAGATTTACTGTCCTTGTATCCAACAGGGATGACTCCAGAGAGATTTCTGGCAGCTTCTATGAAAATATTTTGAAATCGACAGTTGCTTTGGGGAATAAAAAGACAGCTTGCGTCTGCTTTTTTTCTTTCTTCTTTTCCTATCCTTTAGCTCTGTTTGTCAAGGCAAGCAAAGCTTTCGCTAATACAATTGAGGCTTACAAACTGTTAGAAGAATTGCTGTCTTAATGAACATCATTTGAGGAACAGAGGAAGACAGAAAGAGGTGAAGGATGGGGAGCGAGAACAGAGGCCTGTTATCTTCTTGGTTTGGCTTCCTCTCATCCAGAAGGCTGACTTTCCGGCAATGGGAAGGAGGATGGGTCAAATTATGGTAATTAGGATCTTATGTGGCAGCTCATGATTTGCATTTCCTTCATTTCATTGTTTCCCTTCATGTTTGCTGGAAGACTAAATAATACACTTCTATGTTTGTACCAAAGGATTATTCTTGGGATTCAGAAGAGGAACTGCCATCAGAGAGCGTGTCTGGCCTGGCTTTCACCAGAATCATTTTCAGTGGGATGAAGGCAGGTGGCTTTAGTAGAATCAGGTGACTTGTTTCCAGGGGACTTTAAAGACTTTAGAAAAAGATCATAAGATTTTAAGAATTTCCCTGTGGAGCTATTATCCAGGTGCTAACTATCTAGGTTGTGCAGTGGATTATCAAAATAATTTATTTTCCCTTCTGTCTCCTACTAAATTTATTTTACTTTCTAAGAGACTCAAATTGTAGGGAAAACACACAGGAAGACAGGTATAGCTTGTTTTTTTTTTTTTTTT
>JAJEJO010000559.1:391163-427492 GCA_020662805.1 Glaucomys volans | reverse complement strand
GCCCACACTGACAGTGGCCTTAATTCTACTTTGTGATCAACATGAACCCTGCAGTTCCAATTATTCAATATCATTCCCTGTGTGGCAAATTTATACTGCCTTCAGTTCATTGCCTTTTCTTGAAGGCCTCTGGCAACTTTGCCCCTGTTCTGATTATTATTCAAGTCACTAAGTAGCAGGAATACCAATGCTATTCATCACATGCCCATGAAGATGTCACTGAGAAGCTTCTGGGCTGAGGTCATCTGGTTTAACTTCTCATTTGGTAAAAGAAATGAGGACTCAAGTGAACACCCGCAAATCAGTTGGCTATTGAGAGCAGATTTGGCAGAATGCATTGGCTTTATAATATGAATGTTTTGTTGAAGTATAGTATGCATTATATTTCTGTAGTGTACATGGAAGAGTTTGCAGATCATATATGTAAGCTCAATGAATTCACAAAATGGGAACACTTGTCTTGCAGCTCCCAGCTCAAGAAACAGTCCGTAGCTTTGTGCTTCCTTTCCCTCTGCACCAAACCCCTCTAAGGATGACCTTATATTGACTTCTAACACCTTAGACTAATTTTGGCTGGGTTCAGACTTTATATTAAGGGATCCAAAAGTCATTGAATCAGTGCTCTTTCCACCACTATGGTGTTTTTAGGCTCCACATACTCCTAAGGGAAATAACACAAAAAAGTTGAGAAGTTTAAACAATGAGACTGGAGAGAAGAAGCAAATTTAATATTTTTTAAAAAAATTTTTTAGTTGTAGATGGACACAATACCTTTCTTTTATTTATTTATTTTTATGTGGCACTGAGAATCAAACTCAGTGCCTCACACATGCTAGGCAAGTGCTCCACCACGAAGCCACAACCTCAGCCCCCAAATTCAATCTTGAAGTCAGATTTCTATCATTTTCTAGTTGGCAGCTGTATAGTCTTCCACAGTTAGAGACAAGTCCACTTCATTAGAGTTAAGTTGCTAAAACAAAAAAATAAACAAATAACAACAAAAACCCAAACAGCACTAAACCAAATTTGGCTCCTGTCTGGTCAGGTGTGAGTGGGGTCCGCCTAGTTGCTGCTTGATCAGTCTGATGGCAGTTATAATTCTATAAATGTGAGATCAAATCATTCTTTAGAAAAATGTATTGCCTTTTTGTTCCTGCTATTGATTTTCACTCTGACATAGTACTATTCTTGACAATATTGCTTTTTCATCACTGACATCTTAGTAGATCCAGAGACAGAAATATCACTGGACTGCTTTCAAAATTTCTCCACAATGAATAGCCAGCATTCTACATCTCATTCCCTATGATGCAAAGCTAGTCCTTCTGTTTGTTTGCTTTAATTTTGATTTAAACATCTAATTTTCTATTACAAATATTTTCCCATCTCTCCTCTGTTCCCCCCTTTCTCCAGAGGGTGATATAAATCTATATGCTTTTTTTACTACCCAGTTGTGCAGTGGTTCTGCCTGTGTCCTATAAATGCTAGCAAATAGTAGGGTCAGATGCAGACTGATGGGCAGCTCACAGGATATCTGGCAGCTTCACATCTTTTGGTCACATGTCTCTCTGCACAGTAAGATACTTCCCAAAGCAAATTTTTTCACTTATTTAAGTTATGTGCTCATTTATTTAAAATATTTTTTGTTTCAAAAGAGGGAGTCAGAAGAAGCAACATAGGAAGTTAATTTCAACAACAGAGTTTCCAAGACTTTTTCCTTTGCTGTATACATAATGGACTGTGGGTTCCCATACATGCTGAGCTCCCATCAATGTAGTCAAGGTTATGCACGATTACCTGCATCCTAAGAAAAATTGTACCTTATTTGTACTCAAGAAAGCATACCTCTTTTGCAAATGAGAGGGAGTAACATTATATGGACAACCTTGAGCTCCTCCTAATATTAAAAAACAAAGGAAATACTTTACCAATTTCAGTAGTATGAACCATTTTTTCAACTATATGCAATGTATGTCATAGCTGATAGTCACAAGGCTGTTGTGGCCCGCAGGGAAACAAAGATGATCTATTCAAATTGTACAAGTTTAATTCTTCTTCTTTTTTGAATGGGAGCTGGAGCTACTTTAAGAGAGCAGGTTTTTCTAGTGCTTTTTAATCATATTATACTGAAGCAGTTTTTTTTTTTAATGTGTTAAAAGTTACATGGTTTTAGGACTGATTTTACCAGCTGTTCAAACTGTTATGGCATATCTGAGGATCATCTCATTTTTCTGGTCTATAAATTACCGAATATGGGAAAACAGAATAAATCCTCCATGTCTAGTAGAAGAGGTAAAGTTACAGTAGTAAAAACAAGATGCAGGAACAAAGAGCCTGGAAGACTCTCCAGAGGGCATTTTACATGGCCGTGTACTTTCTTCCCCAGAGGCAGCAGGATTTGAGCCTTGAGGAGATCTAAGAGCCTGTAGTGAAAAAGCTCTTTAGTCATGGATGGTACCATGTCAAAGTGGACTAAAATAAGTAGCCGTGACGGAGGTCATTAATTCATCTGTAATAGGGTTTGTACTCACAGAGAATTCTAGCAGTTTTGGGATTCCAATGGAGAGAGACATGTGGTAGAGCGTCTGGTCCAGAAGGTGGCTAGAAAGTCATATTTACTTAGAAGTTTTATTTTTATAGGTTGTCAGCATTCTGGTTAGTGAGGAGACCAGAGGCATATTTTTCTTTCTATTCTGCTTCTCAGGACACCTTCCCAAGTGTCTTTCTATCAAGAGATGGTTGTGGGCAGCAAGCCTCTGCCTTGGGGGTGAGGGAAAGGAGAGAGAGGAAGTGGGAAAGAGAGCAGGGTTGATACTGATGGGGAAAGTCTGCACTTTGAACTTAGAACAGGAATGTGATGTTTTCCTCCCATGGTTGGTATTAAAATTTTAATATTCTGAACTTTTTAAAATCTATTCTCTCTCCATATTCCATGGTAATATTGAGAGCAGGCAAGCTCTCAGGTATCTGGGAGCGCAGTATCTCACAAAGGAACAGCCTGACATCACCCTGGGGCCATGACTAAGAGCTGTCAGTTGTATGCGTCGTCCTTGATAGACCAAGTGAATCAAGACACAGTCACTTTGGAATCTAAGATTAGGAAGAATATTATTTGCAATTAGGCACTATACCCCTTAGGGCTTCTGAAAATTGGAATCTATCTTCTTAGATTGGTGGAAAGGGCAGTAACCCAAAAAATTCCAGCAGTAACTCTCAGTTCCAGCCACTCTTCCAGAGATTCAGAGAATAGGCTGGTAAGAAGACCCCTGGTCTGAAGACATCACATGGTTAGAGGCTAAAAATATCAAGAAGCCTGCAATGCTAAAAGAGAATCAGCTTCTGGTAGGGGACAAAGAATCTCACCCCAAGAATGTAAGGCTGCCAGGAACCCTTTCTCTATACCTAACTCTAAGATTAATTAAACCCTTTTTTAAAAAATATTTTTTTGGTTGTAAATGGGCACAATGCCTTTATTTTTTTATTTATTTTTATGTGGTGCTGAGATTCGAACCCAGTGCTTCACACATGCTAGGCAAGTGCTCTACCACTGAGTTACAGCCCCAGCCCCTAATTAAACACTTTTTAATTATGCCAGAATTAGCTCTGTCAATAGAAATGTTGCCCACAGGCTTGGTTCCCAGACATTTGAATTTTCCTTTGTACTTTTGTGTTTGTTTTGTGAGCAATCAGAAAGTTTCTCTAAAGCCAAGGAAGTCTGAGCCAATGACAACTCCCAACCTCCATTCCCCACCCCCAGACCAGAGCACACAATGGTGATTGCTTGGTTATTGGAGTAAGATCAATGTAGAAAAACAGTTCCAATTACACCAAGAAGAAGCATGAAGGAAAAGGGAGCAGGTGACAGAAACAATAGAATATTAACCATACAAAATGGTAAAGGCTAAAATTTCTGGAAGATCTTCCAGAAAGTTCAAGACTACCCATACTTTTTATTTATGGTAACAATGAGGAGAAAGACCAAATGACTTCTTAATATAAGCATACATTTGAATAGTATTTATAGGTACAAATTGCTTTTGCTTGCTCTATCTTGATTGATGTCCTTACTGCAACCTGGGAAATAGAAAGGTATATGATACAAGCATGTTCATTTTGTTTACCAGGAAAATGGAGCTTGAAAAGGTTGCATGACTAGAAAATTGGTCTTTTAGCAACTGGTCAGGTATAAACTTCAGTGCACTAAAATGCCCAAGTCTTTCCTATTTAACTCTTCTTAGGAGGGTCGATTCTTGAAGATGGGCTTGGCATCTTGACATAAATCAAATAACAAGATTACCTACCATTGCCTGTTTTAGGTCCCCTTGGTTTTTAAAAGAAAACAAGATATGATGCTTCTCAAAGTGGTTTACAATTTGGTTGGGGAGAGTGGTCCTGAACCAAGTTACTACAAAATTGGATCATGAAAGAAAGGGAGGGAGAGAGAGAGGAAGGAAGGGAGGAGGGGAGAAAGAGAGGGATAAGGATGACCAGACAATACTGGGGAAAATTTTCAGACGGGAGGAAGGACCTGCATGAACTTGGCATTGTGGGAAGAAGGTTCTGTCTATGGGGAAAGCAATGGGATGCATGAATTTTTCTTGGGGAGCAAAAAGGAAACTCTGGAAACATACAACTTGATTTTAGTTATCTATTTTGGAATTAATGGGAATTGCCATGTGTGGTTAACGGAAGGATAGGCTGTAAGACCCCAAATTATCTGAAGCTTCAGTGTGAGTTTCAACACTTGGAATTGGATTTGGAAGGAACCAGTAGCTAGGCTAGAGAATGGAGCCCTGGTGAATGAACAAGGCTCAGCTGGTTTACATCATGCAGTAATGCGCCATTGCTGGCTTTCTTTTGTCTTATAAGGCAGTTTTGCGTATTTACACAGCAAAAGCAATCAGAAAATCCAGAAACCCAGAGATGGATTTGTTTGACTGGCAAATTCTATAATTTACATAATGTCAATTTATGCCTTCATTGCTGAGTAGACAAGGAAAAAAATTCTAGAAAACAGTATGGTCCATAATCGATTGAGCATTAAGAATCTTGTAAAATGGACCACCCACTCCTCCACTGAGATGTGAAATCCAACCCAGTTAATGATGGTGCCTTGGCATTTCTCTCAATTCCAAGAGTCTGTTGGAGTTATGAGTCCTTACAACTCACTTATTTCCTGACTTTTGTCCCCAGGCCTGGGTTAGGTTCTCTTCATGTATTACCAAGAACACCAGGGAGAGAGAGAGAGAGAGAGAGAGAGAGAGAGAGAGAGAGAGAGAGGAGGTAAGCTATTATTGAGCATGTGACAGGAGCTAAGAATTCCACCCTTCACTCAGTTCTTCTCAGTGCCCATATTCTTTCCAGAGTGTGAGTATCTTGCTGTGATATATGTTGTTCTGGAGTTTAAAGGTATTTGTTTAGTTAATTAATTTATAGAAAACATAGTCTATAAATGTTAGAAGGGTGTTCAATCAAGAAGCAGCAATTACTTCCAACATCAGTGGGAAGACAGTTGCTGTGCTGGACTTAGAGAATGGTGAGGGGGGAATAGAAGGGAGGGAAGAATAGAAGTTCATCGCATTAGACAAAGGGGAATGAAGGGAAGGGAGTGGGGATGGGAATAGGAAAGACAGTAAATTGAATTGGATATAACTTTCCTATGAATACACCATCAGTGAAACTCCACACCATGTACAACCACAAGAATGGGATACTAATTAGAATAAGTTATACTCCATGTATATATAATATGTCAAAATATACTCTACTGTTATGTCTACCTAAAAAGAACAAAAAAGTAACAGAAAAAGGTTTGTATGGTTTTATTGGATGAAGCACTCCTATCGGAAGATATTAGAAGATATTGAGAAGATAAAGTATGGAATGGTGTGTAAAGACAATGAGGTAAGTTAACGGAGGCGTCAATCTGAGAGGTTGTAGCTGGCAGAATTTGGCATGGTGCATCACTGATGTGTCCTGGAGAACAGTCTATAATCGCTCACTCAGATCCCTTGATACGCTCTGGAGTATTTACACTGTGGGTGATTACATTCTGCTTATTAAACTATAAATCAGTTGATCTATATCACATGTCAGAGATCCTAAAAATGAAACCTGGAAATCTTCTGAGAATGCTTTTCAGAAAGGAATTACATCTCTTCTGCTCCCATCAAATGTGTGAGCAGAATCTAGTAATGGTTTCTGTGCTTCCTATGGCACTATACACATTGTGTTATTCACAGGGCTTAAAAAAGTAATGAGAAAGAATTCAAGGAAGATAACAGCTGTAGATTGAACATTTGTCCCCCACCCCCAAATTTGTCTGTTATAACCCCCAGGTGATGATACTAAGAGGTGGAGACTTTGGGGGTGATTAGGTCAGGAGGACAGAACCCTCATGGTTAGGATTAATGTTCTTATAAGAGAAACTCCATGGGGGTCTCTCACCCCTGTGCTATGCAAGGATGTCATGGAAAACCGGAAAGTGGGCCTTCAGCAGACACTGATTCTGTTGGCACCTCCATCTTCCCAGCTTCCAGGATGGTGAGAAGTACATTTCTGTTTTTCATAAGCCACTCAGTCTGGTATTCTGTTCCATCATCCTGAACTAAGGCAATAACCATCCCAAATCTGTTGTTTTCGTGCTTTCTATGGTTTTAGAACACCTGACTGCATTGGGAACAAGCTAACATTAATTTCCTGCCTCACAGCTGCTGTGTTTCCACAAGTCACCCAAATTATACGGAAAGCAATCGCAAGACTCTCCTATACTTGATGTGCAGAGAGCATAAGCTGAATAGCATAGGGCTTCAGAGAGGATGCTGAGTTTTTCTGAGAGTTTCTCAGTGCAACTGTGAGAACAGTTCATTTTAGAAGTAGAATAGCTGCTGTAAAACCCAGTGATGAAAACATTCAAAACAACAAAACAGCACAAAACATCAAAGTGAGTGGCTTGCAATAGCAAAGACACACCATAATAATTTTGGATTGCAAGTAAGGCTAGTTATACACAAGTAAGAGAATATTCCTAGAATTGTCTTGTTCGTTCTAAACAATGCTGAACTTTCAGTAAATATATCACTTTGTTTCTTTACAAGTCATTTTCTCAATAATGCAAATCCATTCCTATGTCTTGGGTAATTAAACTTAATTGTATAACTTGAAAAATTTAGCAGAGTTAGATTGTACTAACAATGCTATTAGTTATATAAATTTTTCTTTAAGTTTTATATGAAATACACACACACACACACACACACACACACACACACCAAAAGACATGGTTCAGACTTACTTCTTGGGACCACGAAACTTTTATGTTTAAGATGGCACCTGTTATTTTCATTCTCTTACTCCTTTGCCTAAAAGGGATTACACAGTGGCACTAGAAGTGCCAATGAGGCCTGTTAGTGAGGATGCATTCCTAAGTAGCAGACTGAGAAGACTGATTCTATGTAACGGTAATATTGAATACCCATTTATAAAGCATTACATTGTGCTAGGTACTGAGTTAATCAGGTTAACTATCTCATCCAAAGTCTGACAGCTCTGTGAGGTAGGTGTTATTCCTATCTTCATTAGACAGATGTAGAAGCTGAGAAAATAGCCAACCCATCTGCAGATGCTTGGAGGGCCCTGGCTCCTGGCCATTATGCTAATTTGATACAACTATTACAAATACTGCCTGTTAAAACCTCTATTTCCCATGTTTCATCTTTTCTTGTGGATAGCTAAATTTTGAGTGACTATTTCTGTCTGTAACTAGTTGGTTACAGCTACGCTGGTTGGAACACTGGCTGAGCAGGGAAATTTTCAAGATGAAATTGTTTCTGTCATGGCTACATGGCTCCTTGGTAAGTGTTTATTCAGCACTCATGAGGAATGGGTTGTTTCGAGGAGGAGAGGGTTGGGAGTGGTGGAGAGTCTGTCCACACGGCGGGTCTGTCATGGACACAATGCATAGGGAGTTACGGAAGGGCCTAGTGGAAGAGGGGAAATGTCTTCCAGGTGGGAGATTTGAGGTTAGAGAGGAAGGCCTGGAAGAACAGGTGGGGGCCAGAATATAGGGGCTTTGTAGGCCCCAACGCATTAGCATTAACTCTGTAGGAGAGAGGAGCCTGTGGTGTTGCTAGTAATGTAGCAACATAAGATTTATCCTGTAGAAAGAAACACCTAGAAAAAGAGGATGAACTTCTCTTTTAGTATTGTTATTGGTGCATCAGAGTTGTATACAATGGGATTTGCTGTTACATATTCATCTATGCACACAATGTAACAATTCAATCTAGCCAATATCATTCCCCAGTATTTCTCCTTTCTCTCCCCTCCTCTCTTCCCCTGGTTCCTTTCCTCTGCTCTTCAGAGGAGGAACTCCTTGGAGGAGCAAATAGCACAGGGGGAAAGCTACCGCAATTGTCCAAATGAGAAGTGATGAGTCCTGGGGGAAGGAAGAAAGCAGCCAGATTTCCCAGACATTTCTAAGTTAATTGGACAACCCGTCAAAGCAGGTTGGGAATGCTGAGGACAATCTTAACCAAGACCAAGACCAGGAACTTTTTAATTCCCCCAAAGATAAGCTAAATAAATTGAGTTTTGGACCTGTTGAATTTGAGGGACTTATGGAATAGTTGGTTGGAGGTATTCAGAAAGTAGTTGGAAATATGGTTCTGGAGCTTGAATTGGGTAGGGATAGAGATCTAGGTACTCATTTACTTAGTAGATATGCAGACCCTATTTTGGATTTGTGGTAGAGCAGTCATAACAGTCATCTGCGTGTAAATGGTTGGCAAAGCTGGAGAAATGGCTGAAATTCTTGGGGGTGTGAGAGCCAGGAGAGAGGATGGGCCGTGGTGTTTTAAGACTATAATCCCAGCGGCTAGGGGGCCTGAGGCAGTAGGATTGTGAGTTCAAAGCCAGCCTCAGCAAAAGTGAGGCCCTAAGCAACTCAGTGAGACCCTGTCTCTAAATAAAATACAAAATATGGCTGGGGATGTGGCTCAGTGGTCGAGAGCCCCGGAGTTCAATCCCTGGTACCCCCCACCCCACCCCCAAAAGAAGAGAGGATGGCCAAGGACAGAACCCAGGGAAACCTCACCATCCAGTGGTAGGTGGGAGGGAAGAAGAGGGGAGCCAAGGGGACTAAGACAGTGTCAAGGGAGGTATTAGAGGAGCAAAGGGAAGGAATCGGTTGACTTTTTTTTAATTAAAATTTTTTCTTTGAATCATAAAAAATAAACCACATTTCCCCCAATTCAACATCTTACCCATTTTAAAAAAGTGAACAACTGAAGCTGGGGGTGATGGTGCATGCCTGTAATTCTGGAAATCACAGGATTGCAAGTTCAAGGCCAGAATCAGCAACTTAGCAAGAACTTGCTTCAAAGTAAAAAATGAAAAGGACTGGGGATGTGGCTCAGTGGTAACGTGCCCTAAGTTCAATCTTCAGTACAAAACATACAAACAAAACAAAAAACATCCCCCCAAAGTCCCCCAAACCAATTCAGTAGTGTTAATATAGTTACATTACTGTGCAATGGATTTTCAGAACTTTTTCAGTCTTGTAAAACTGAAATTTTATATCCATTAAAAAGCAGCTCCTCTTCCTCCTTTCACCAGTGGCAACCATCATTCTACTCTCTGCTTCTGTGAGTCTGATAGCTTTAGATGCCTCATGTGATTATGAATATGCAGCATTTGTCTTGCTGTGACTCATTTATTTCATTTCGCAGAATCTTCTTGAGGCTCATCCATGTTGTAGCATGTGACCCTGTTTCTTTTTTAAAAAGGCTGAAGAGTATTCTGTTGTACGTATATACCACATTTTATTTATCCATTCATCTGTTGATGGACATTTGGGCTGCTTTTACTTCTTGGCTATTGTGAATAATGCTGGAGTGAACATCAGTATGCAAATATCAAAGTATGCAAATACTTTGATTCTTTTGAAACTACACTCAGGATTGCCGAATCAAATGGTAATTCCATTTTTTCATTGTTTATGGAACTACCATACTGTTTTCTATAGTCTATTTGGTTTCTGATGTCACTAATTCTGCCTGGGAAGAATTGAAAGGAGAATTACCAGCCATGTGCCAATTAGAGTATATGTAACATCTTATTTAATTCTCAAAACAACATTCTGGAGAGGAATTATTACCACATTTTACAGTCAAGGTCCAGAAATGTTAAGTAGGCCACATGATAGTTAAAGTCTGGGACTTGAGTACAGGTCTCTCCTGATTTTTAGATGTAGCCATTTTTACATTTTAACCCTACACAAGGAGTCATTTTCCCTTCCAGTTCCACAGCAATTCATGAGATGTTTTCTATCATTTGGAGAGTATTTTGTGAATAATAAAGTTAAATTTAAAAGCTTTGAGGGTCAGTAATTATATTGCCACTCTTGATATCTCGAGCTCCAAATTCTTAAATAGTCATGTCTTTCTAAGCAGAAAATAGAAGCAATTCATTCCTACGTATCACTAACAGAACTCTGGGTTGGCACTACACTGAGCCTCTCATCTTCAGCTTGGTTTCTGCATTGTACCCAGTTGCTGTTATTGTGCAGAATTAATGAATAGTTTGCAAACTAGCATCACTTCTGTGAAAGTTGATGGGCATGTTAATTATACCTTATTTAGATTTCACAGTTGCATGACCCAGATTCTTCTTTTCTGCCAAATTTCTAAAGATTCAGTGGCATTTTAGAAACCCCAGTAAACATAGTTAGTGTATTAAAATGCGAGCAATGGAGGAACTGGTCATGCAGAAATGGGAAGACGAATAGCTTGGTTTATCTCACTTCAGGGCTAGAGTCAGGTGATCCATTTTCAGCACTTTTACTAGATTCAATAGTGCATATCTTTTCTCTCTTTAGTAGATAGGAATCTTATACATACACAGTGTCTCCTTTCTATTATGCAAAGTTTAATAAAATAAAATAATAGTAACACCCCCTACCCGCTCCCCCCCACATACCCAAAGACCCTTGAAGCCTGAACCCAGCTGCCAATTACAATTATCCTCAGTGCATGAAATCTCTCTGTGGTGTTTGTAGGGTACCTTGTAAGAGATTGGGCTATGAACTTTCAGTTTGAATCTTGACTTTACAACTTCTTAACTAACTAGTACTGTGGTGTTCGTAATGCAGATAGTGGGGACACACCAGTCAATAAATCCTGTTAATGGGAACTAAGACAGCAGTGGGGTCAAATAAGTAGGCAATTACACTACTATATGATAAGAACTATGATCAGCTGAAGGGTGGGGGACTGTGGACATGCAGTAGAGACCTCTATCCCCTGTTGTATGAAGAGTTAGGTTGGAGAAAGCTACCTGGAGGAAGAGTTAGCTTGGCCAATGATTCCTAGACTTTAGAGTGCTAGAATTGGAGTATGTGCATTATCTCTGAAACATTATTCTCTGAAACATTCTCAAGACAACATTCTGAAGAGGTATCATGGTCACATTTTATAGTCGTGGTCCAGAAATGTTAAGTAGGGGGGAATGTTAAAATGGTGATTTCTAGGTCCTGCCTATAAAGTTTCTGACTCAGTAAGTCTAGAGTCAGGTCTGAGAATTTGCATTTCTAACGAGTTCCTGGGTAATGCTGATGCTGCCTGGTCTGGGATCACACGAATGTTTTGAGAATAACTTGTCCATGCTAAGATCTGAAGGATGGTGATGGTGA
Source organism: Glaucomys volans (assembly GCA_020662805.1). NCBI lineage: Eukaryota > Metazoa > Chordata > Mammalia > Rodentia > Sciuridae > Glaucomys > Glaucomys volans. The sequence goes on along the minus strand of JAJEJO010000559.1, from coordinate 415,803 downwards.
AGAAGGACAGTGTGTGTGTGTGTGTGTGTGTGTGTGTGTGTGTGTGTGAGAGGGAGAGGGGGGGGGGGAAGAGATACTTGTTTGTACTTACCATGGGCATTGGGGCCTGGGGTGCTGGGTAGAATGATACTCCAAAGGGTACGAAATGTCCAAAGGCTTGGAGAAGAAAAAAACTCATGGCATCTATGGGAATATCAATACTGTAGAGTACAGAGAATAAGAAAGGCAGTGCAGGAGGTGTAGTGGAAGTCTCAGCAGTGACAAACCACAAAGGATCTCATTGATTGTGCTGTGACATTTGGGTTTCTCCCTGAGGGCAGTGGGAAGCTGTTGAAGTGCTTTAGATAGGAGAATGATGTGATAATGATATATATTATAAAGCGGTTTCTCTAGCTTCACTGTGGATCATGGGATGGAAGGGGCAACATGGCCGGGGGAGAGGTCAGTGAGGAAGGCAGTGCAGTTGTCCAGAAGAAGGAGGGCAATGATTGTGCAGACTGACTTCCTTCCTTCCTTCCTTCCTTCCTTCCTTCCTTCCTTCCTTCCTTCCTTCCTTCAAGGTGGCTGTGGTGGTTTACAGATGGCTACTGCCCCCACCTGCCCTGCCATTAATGATCTCTCTATTCCCCTTGAATCTGGAAAGGCTTATCACTAGTTGACCAGCAGAATAAAGCAGGAGTAAAGCAGAACCAGATTCCAGGCTCTGGCAGCCTCCTCTTTCTATCTCTTGGTTCACTTGTTCTTAGCTCCTTAAACTGCTTTGTGAGAAGACTGGCAATCTTGCTGGGGAGACCACATGGAGAAGTTGGAGAGAGGTAGATTCCCAACTTTTGGGTCGTCCTTGCCACAATGCCAGGCATGTGATGAACCATCTGAGATCTTCCAGCCCAGCCCAGTCCAGACACTAGCTGAATCTATGTGTGGCCCTCATGATGCCACATGGAACAGAAGAGTCAGCCCACAGAACCCTGCCTAAATTCCTGGCCCTTGATATTTTGATCATGATAGAGTAATCTTACTTTAAGTTGCTAAGTTTTGGGGCTGTTTGTTCTATGATAATAAATAGCTGGAAGGAATTTCAATAACTGAATCATAATAAACATTAATATTTAAGTGGCAGACAGGAAGCAAGTCCTTCAAAGCAGAATAAGTGGTAAGGAAGGATGAAAACAAGGAGGATATGGTGTCATGGAAGCCAAAAGAAGAGAGTACTTCAAGTAGGGAGGAATAGTCACCAATGTTGAATTCTGCAGAAAAGAATAAAAGATAAAGACTGAATAGTGTCTTTTGGATTTAATGGTTCAGCTGTCACTGGAGACACTGGGAAAAGTCTGGTAATTTTAGAGACAGATTTCAGTAAGGAAGTGGAGGCAGAACGTGAAAGTTATTCCATCAAGAAGCTTCATGATGGTCAGGTACAGTGGTGCATGCCTGTAGTCCCAGCTACTTGGGAGGCTGAGGCAGGATCCCAAGTTGGAGGCCAGCCTGGACAACATGGCAAGACCCTGTCCCAAAATAAAATAATGATGCAGCTCAGTGGTAGCACATCCCTGGGCTCAATACCCAGTACTGTATAAAATATTACTTTTGCTTTTAGGCAAGCATATTTCAATGCTGATGGGGAAATTGCAGGAAAAGGTCAGAAGAGGTCCAAATATTGTAGGGATTCTGCAGAAGTCAGAGGGAACATGTCTCAGTGGACGAGCAGAGGGATTTGGCTGACACAGAAGGAGGGATTCCCTCTTCAGAGAGAGGGAGAATGATGATACAGAAGAGAAAAATGTGCAGATGTATAGCAGCTGGAAGGAGAGGAGACATTTTATCTGATAGTGCCTATTTCTTTTGTGAGGCAGGAAGAAAGGTTGTGTGTGAGACAGGTGAGAGAATTGTTGAGATAGGACTTTTAGAAGAATGGAGAAAATTTGAAATATCCAGGGGATAGCAGGGATCCAAGCAGAGGAACAGGATTTCATCCTTGGAAATCATACTGATTTTTGTGGCTTTGTGATTTTTTTTCCCCTTTAGAACTACATAACAGTCCAGATGTAGACTTGCAGAAGGCAGAGAGTTGAATAAATTTATGGTTGGACTCTTGGACTCACCAAGGCACATGGTGAAGGATTTAAGGATGTCCAGCAAGGAAATGGTTGAAGTGAGGGTGCACTGGTCAGAAAGCAAGTAATGACAGGGAAAGAAAGTCTGGTTTGGGGGATCAAGGTCTTGATCAGGTTGAAGGACAGAGAATGAATATCTAACTTTGGTGTTTTGGAGGTTCTAGTTAATGGCACAGTCCAGAGGCCAGAGGAGGTGTCTGGAGTGGAGAGGGATGCATTGACATGAGGAAATGAAAGAACCAAGAGTTTACATTCATGTGGACAGTCACTGATGTGAACAAAAGAGATGCCTGGAAAGATGGTGGAATTTAAAGATAGGGGAAGCCTGGTGACCAGCTGCCAGTATGTTCAGGAAGCCAGCAGGACTGGGAGGTTGACACAAATCTCCAGGAAGGCATTGTTTTTCTTAATTATTAAAGTGCCAGGATATGCCCTAGAAGCAGTGCTGGAAGACAAAAAGGATTCTCTCACCATTGCCTTATGAAGTTGTAGGAGAAGGGGTCATTTTCCTTGGACAGGGGTCAAAAGGGAATTCTTCAGGGCAGGACTGGATTTTAGTTGAGGAAAGGAGGTAGAGGGAAAGTTCAGGGAGGAGAGAAGACCATGAAGATATATTTGCCATAAAAGGGAGTTGCCAGGGACTTGCCACAGATGGGAGTAGGTGCCCTGCCTGGGTTGTTGCTCTGGTTCTCTTCCTTCTAGGGAGTTTCAGATCCCATGAAGAAAAGTGAGCTTTCACATTAGCACTTCTTCAAGAGTGGGTGTGGCCACCAGTGTGTGGGATGGGGCCCCACCCTTGTGAATGAGGGAGCCTCTATCTGGATGGAGCCACATCCGTATAGATTTGCACCAGAGTGGGTCAACTGGGAGTTACACACATGGCCTGCTTAATCCTCATAGCCACCTAGTGAAGTGAGTACCCTTACTGAGACTGAGGGAGGTCATCTAGCTATTAAATGGCAGAGCTAAGCCCTGAACTCAGGCTGCAGGGTTTGTATTCTACATCATGAAGCCACCTGTAATGAGAATATATGTGATAATAGCTATAGAGGCTCATGTTCAGGGAACAAAAGTGGGAGGGAAGAGATCCTAGAGGGTACATGGTAGCATTTGAACCTGGTCTTGAAGAGTAATAATAGCCTGGCATTATGGCAAGAATTCTACATAATATAATTCTGTTTAATTGAACTCTTGTAATGTTTTTCTGATATTAACTCTGTTATCATCATTCCCATTTTAGAAAAGAGCATGCTGAAACACAGAGGTTCAGCACATTCCAAACATGACCAGGGGTGTAAGTACTGGAGCCTGGGAATTAATGGTGGCAACCTGTTTCAGAGCTAGAACACCCACTCCTCAGTCTAGGAGCTCCAGGCGAGAAGTGGCAAGTGATGGTAAGAGAGGAAAGGGGTCCTTGAGGCGGAGGAGTACGTGTGGTCAAGGTAGGAGGAGGTCATGTGGGGATGAAGTAGATGTTAGTAGGCTCATGAAGTTTCTGTGATGTGCACATAATTGCTGGAAAATCAGTGAAACAGAGTGAAGGGTTTTAATTCCTCTTGGGAGTCAGGTAATTAATTATTTCTTTCATGAGAGGAGGTGTTGCTCAGGCTGTTTCTTGGTAAATGTGAGAAATGGTGAAGTCTGTGGTTAGTGTGTTCCTGCTTCTCCTCTCCCCATGCCAGGCACACATCTCAAACTCCAGGCCCCTCACCCATTCCAAGAGTCAATGATTCTGGGTGAGCGAGACAAGGGCTGATCAAGGTATTCAAGACTGAGGTGGATGTAGTCACCATCTCTGCATGAGGTTGTGGGAGAATAAGCCACTTCATAGCAGTCATGGGCTTTTGTTGACTCAAGGAGGTTGGGACCATTGAGAGCCCATGACAATGACGAATCTAAATCTCAACTGAACATTCTTGTTCCAAAACCATATGAAGGATACTAGGAGCTGTATTTGGGGCTGAGTTTCTCTATGATCATAGAACCTACAGGTCCACCCTGACAATGCTATCTTCTTTCATCCTTCTCCTTCCTTTAAAGCAGGGCTCTAGTTTCAGGGTTCTAGTGTCATGGGAAGAGCTTGGGTTTGCCCTGTTTGGGGGAGGAGAACAGATTAAAGACATTCCTGATATCTCTTTTAAATATCAAATCCTGCACATACCAATAAGCAGCTGGTGAAGTAAGGAGGCCAAAATGATGTGCTTAAATTATAAGGGATCCCTATGCTCCCTTCTCCCTTCACTTGGAGGAATTTCTCAAAAGGACATATTTTTGCTCTGCTTCCATTTCAACTCTGTCTTTGAGTCAGTCACTCAGACAGGGAAGGAAGGAAAACAAATGGCTCATTGATGGCAACTGAACCAAATGTCAGATGGCCAGAGGGAGGGTGAAATGGTCTCTCTTGTTTTTGTCAGAGTAATTAAAAAAGACAAGTGATTTTCTCTGAAGTGCTGGCAATCAGGGTTTTCTGGGAAGGATGCCTTGGCAGTTTTGGATCAGGCTGAGGGAATATTAGTTGCAAAGGGAAAAGGGAAACCATAGACACAGCAACTAAAAGCTATTCTCAGGAAAAGCTGCATGGCTGTTTATTCCCATCAGACTCTAGGCTGGCAGCACTGCCCTGTTGCTGGGTATCCCCGGCAGCATCAGAGTCAGGGCTGATGGGGCATCAGAGGGGGGTCTGCCAAATGGCTTCAGAGATCATTAAAGTGCCATTTTCTGCTTACCTCTTAAACCTTATTTTCTAGTAGCCCTGGGAAGTTAAAAACCAAGTGCTCAAACCTGAGGGCACATCTCCAAACTTGTCGAAGAATGTGCAGGCACCCATTAAAACCCACACAGAGAACACCATCCTTTGAGAAATTGTTGGAGGGATAAGATAATAGCAGAAAATGAAGACAATGGAGGTGAATGTTTCTCTAGGGCCACGCAATGGTCCATGAAGTGATACTCTAGCTCCCTGTGACTCCCTTCCCTGTGACTCCCTGAGACTCCCAGAAGTCACAATACTCAGCAACAGAGGACTGTGCCCTCTGGGTGACACTGATGCATAATGTTTCTTCTGAGTGAGCCAGTCTCAGGAGAGTTCACTAAATTGAGCACCATTTTAGTTTTCAAATAGGGCTTTTCACTGTTGAATCAAAGGTGATGGGTTTTCAGCCATAAGCAGGTATGTTTGTTCTCCTCTTTGTAAAAGCCTGTCCATGTTTTTTTACAATATGGAATTGGTTACCCATCAGTATAGCAGCCTGGCCACCCAATCTGGATCTTTATAGTCCCATATGTTGTAAGGTAGGAATCCAAATATAGGAGAAATATGGCACAAAAATAAACCAGCTATGTGATTATTTTGGTTCTTAAAATGTCATTTTTTCTTTGTTGAACACCAAAGATTCTGAGTGTGATCCAGTGACCACCAGGCTCACATCAGCCAGGAACTTGTTAGAAATGCACATTCTCTGGCCCCACCCAAGACTTGCAGAATCAGAAATGTTGGGAGGGCGCTCAGTCGGGGTGGAGGCTTCCCAACTCCAGGGATTCTGATACACAGGGGTGGTTTAAACAGACCTGAAGGAAGAAGGAGCAGTCAGGTGGTCTACTGCCTAGATCAGGATTTTAGTGTGTTACAGATATATGGTATCTTCTACGGAGATCAAGAGGAAGGCCTCTGGATTTTTGGTGTGATTTTTGAAAACTGTTCAATTTGGCATTACAATCATGCAATGGGCTGAAGGATCATATTTCTAAAAACAGTTTTCTATCAGCATGGACATGTAATTTCAGTTGTAGCCTAGACAACTTTGGACTCTCAGTTACTTGCTTTCTAGTCTTTTCTATCTATGATGTTCTTCAGACGATTAAAACCCACTGGATTTATACCCCTCTTTAAAAGATTATTTTATTTTTATTCGGTCTTTTAAATTTGTTCTTTTTAGATAAACACGACAGTAGAGTGTATTCTGACATATTATGCATACATGGAGTATAACTAATTCTAATTAGGATTCCATTCTTGTGGTTATATATGATATGAAGTTACACTGGTGGTGTATGCATATATGAGCATAGGAAACTCATGTCTGATTTATTCTACTATTTCTTGTTCCCATCCCCACTCTTCCCTTCATTCCCCATTTTTGCTTTGGTCTGGTACAAACCCCTTTACATGTTATATCCAAACTAGCAAATATGGACATAGACTATTTTTGGAATTAGATTCTCCGTTTCTAAACAATGCATTTCAAGATTCTAATATAAATCAGATGCCTTTTAGAGTACATAAGGAAAATCAAGATTTAAGAAAAATGTGAGAGTATATTTTTTAATGTCCTGTTAGACTGAGAAAAAAAGCTGAGAAAATTCAGAGAATCTAGAATGAGAAACTTTGAAGAATAAACCTTTTAACCAGGAAGAAAGATTGTTAGTTGTTGCCGATATTCAGAAGATTTGCATTTTTAAGGTTAGTGACTAACGTAATAAAAGCTTTCAGCTAAATTATTACAGTGGTTGCTTGCTTCAGGGCAAGAAAAAAAATCTTTGAGGTTTTAAATCACATTCTTCAGTCATGAGAGGGTATTTTAGATTCCTGCAAACTTTTTCTATATTCTATAGAGCTTTCTTCTGCCTGTCCCTTAATTCTCATACACTTATAAGGAAAAAAATTGGGGGGTGGGGAGGAGGAGTACAAAATAAAGTTAGTATTTGGGCACAAATGGGTGATATTAAGAGAGCGCTGGGGCTTCTTTGGAAATATTTGGTTAACAGCCTACAGAAAATTAGTAGTTATATTAAATTTCCTAAAATGTATAATATTATGGTTATCCTATTTTTGAGCACTGGTGTAATTCAGCCTCTGATATGGGCCTTGGCAATGGGGCAGGACCCCTGAAATCAAACCTGCCCCAGAAAAGCCAGAGACTTGCTGTAACCCTATCGCCTGTGCTGGAGGCTCAGCATGCCTTGCATCAAAGGGGAGGGCAAGTGGAAATTTTATGGAATGGATCTGCTCTAATGTATAAAGATGCTAAGGCTCGTATATTTTGCCTCCTGAATGAAGCCTTTAATCCAGCCTGCTCCTTACACTGCAAACAGAAATCCTCAGAGCAAAGCTTCATAAAAGGAACACGATCAGAAAGAACCAAATATATAAAAGTACTTGAATAAAATGGACCCTATCTTGATGCCCAGAATATAAGTAATCAAAGTACTCTTTTTCTAAAAAGCTTGCATTATGGAAAAACACTGGGACACAGTGATAAGCATTTGTTTAGAGGCTTTCCTGGGGTTTAACTGTTGGACAAGTTGAGGGTTTTATTTGACCTCCTATTGCAAAGACTATTTCTGTCTGTATTACCTGAGTGAAGGCCTAGAGGCATAGAGCAAAGGAGTTAGAATTGGATTCTGAGGACAGGCTGACTGGGGCCAAATTCTGGTCCCATCACTTACTAGCTGAGTGCAGTGGACAAGTTGTCCAAACATCATCATATCTGCTTTAGCTTCTTCATCTGTACAATGGGGTGAATGGCAGTATCTAACTTACTGTTAGGGTTAGATGACATGTGTGAATATTTAAAACTGTGCCACTCAAATGTAGTCATCATTACCAGTATAATTTTAGCTTAACTAATTTCATTACTGAGGGCCCTGTAAGTAAAAAGAGAGAGAGAGAGAGAGAGAGAGAGAGAGAGAGAGAGAGAGAAAAGCAGGAGTACCACTTCATGTTCTGCTTTCTCTTTCTTTCCTTCTGCCACCTTTCTCTTCAATTTCTTTGCCACATGCCATAAGGACCTGAATCACTGGAATGAACATGGAGCATGTTCAGTGTGCTGTGCTGGATGGAACACTTCCCCCAGTTCAGGAAGCCTGCATTCTCTCTCTGGCTTTCCAATTAATTATCTGTGTGACTGCAGGGAAATTGTCCTGTGTTCTAGTGTTCTCCGGCTGTTGTAACAAAGCATCACAAACCCAGGTGGCTTAAACAAATAACAGGAACTTATTATCACCCAGTTCTGGAGGTTAGAAGTCTGACCTGAGGTACCTGGGCTGGGCTGGTTCCTTCTGAGGGCTGCCTAGGACAATCTGTTCTGTGCCAGTCCCCTAGCCTCTGGCGGTTTGCTGGCAATCTTTGGAGTCCCTCAGCTTGTAGAATCATCACTCTGATCTCTGTCTGCAGGTTTACATGCTGTTCTCCCTGTGTGGATACCTCTGTCCACATTTTACCTGTTTATGAAGACTGGATTAAGAGCCCACCTAATTTCAATGCAACCTCATCTTAACTAATTTCATATTCAACAGCCCTATTTCCAGATAAGGTCATGCTCTGAGGTACTAGGGATTTGGACTTCAATATTTGAGTTATGCAGGGAGATATAATTCAACCCACAATAACAGGGGACAGAAGCTTTTGGATTCTGAGATGTTGTTACGCTTTTGGATGCTGCTATGCTCTGCAATTTCTAAGGGGAGGGGGCATAAAGTATGCATGGTATTTCTTAAATGCATGTAACTAAAGAACACATATGCTCAACTGTGGAGAATCATGAGGGTCTCATGCTAAGATTATGTTCTTTTGGGGAATGCTGATAGGACCAATTCTTCCCCATCATGAATATGGACAATCAGGGCTGACTGTAACCTGGCACAGGAAGTCCTTCCTCCATCTTGGGCAGAAGCTATAATTGGTTAGCTTGCTTGGATGGTGGATGAAGTCAAACCACTGGCCTCTCACTGGCTTGTCAGTTCCTGGGTGAGTGACAAGACCTGTCGGGGGCTTCTCTGGCTCAGAGGCAGCTGGTATGGATGACAGGGAGGCTGGGCCATTGCATTTATATTCAAACAGCTGTGATTCCATACAAACTACAAGGGAAAGCCCACAGGGAAAAAATGACTTACTCATAAAATTTTAATAAATAGGTTAAAATAAAAACCTGCCTCAGCTTCTCTTTGTTTTGCTGTCAGCAAGCACATCTCTTGTAGCAAGCTGACATTCTTGTCGACAGTGCTGTTAATAGCACTGTGAAAGAGGTAATTACCTAATAAAGTTAATGTTAGCCAAATTGCACAGAACTTGGATTAAACACATATCTGATTACAAGATTGAAGCCTGATTCATGTGTGTGACCCACTGAATGTGTGGTTTGTCTGCCTCAAGAATGGGAAACGTCATGAGAAGGAGGCTGCCATTTATATTCTAGAGATGAGCCCTCTTTCAGATGGAGGAGCCCCAAGGATGCTTTCTTCTCTTCCAGAGGCAGCCGTGGAATGAGATTTCTGCTTTCTTCTTTATCTCTGTGTGATGTTTCCATTCACTTTGTTGGGCAGCTGCACAGTCTAGGACAGCCTGCCCTTTCCTGATGGAGAGTGAGTTGAGGACACATTGGAATGAGAAAGCGCTTTGCTGTGTAGGACCCAGTGTCCTTGTGGGGTTGGTGTGAGGAGCTCATTGTCCGAGCAGGCCCTGAGGGCTCTGTGGCTAGAAGACAGCTCACACACAGGCCATTAGGTTTGAGCAGAAAGAATGCAGGACCCCAGGTCAAGAGAATTGGGTTCTAATAGTCACTGCATCATTAACTAACTGACTGAAATTCAGCAAGTCAGTTCCCTATTTGGTGCCTCACTTATCTTACCTGTCAAATGTAGGTAAGAAAATTTGCTCCATCCCTCTGAGTCAAGACAATAAGAATAATAATAGATAAGGAAGTGCTGTGAAAATTATATTCCCATGCCTAAAGGAAGCCAGGATTGGCCAGCATGGATATTAAAGAACTGAGACAAAACAAAAACTAACAAATATTGACAATAAAATTAAGGGCAAATTCTGGGCTTCTGGGGAAAGAATTCACAGTCTTTTATTTTCTTCATTTAGTGTAGAAGAGTAAGCAAATTGTGCAGGATGAGTGTTAAGAATGGTATGAATAGTATTAATTAGTAACTTCAAAATAGGGTCCAAATACCATATTTGGTGGGCTGAAAAACTGAAAATTTTTAAAAAGCTTTATTTTAAAAACATCCAGTGAAATACTCAAAATGTACCACATTGAAATTTAAAAGTATATAAAGCTACTAGAATAAAAATACAAAATATATTACTTATGATTATAACTGTACAACTAGTATATTATTTCTAAAACCTATAGAATTAAAGAATGTGATATGTTGTCAATTGAGGCAAATAATATATCAAATGGCAGCATTATCTGGTGAAAAGAGCATGCCACCCCCAGCAGATGATGGTTGCCTGTGCCATTAGCAAAGCATGAGAAGATGGCCCCTGCACTTTTGCTCTCTTGCCTATAAAATTGAGGTGATAATCCCTGTCCTATCCGATTCATATCTGAAATAGTAAAAGTGCCATGAGCTTGTGAAGTACCATTATTTCAATTTTTTGATCAGGTCTCTGTTGTTATGTTAATTCAATTTAACAAACACTGATTGAAGTAAGTTGGGTAAAGAAGTTACTCACCTTGTGTGGTTACTGAAGCAAGAGAAAGAGGAGCCTTCTGCTAGGAAGGTCTGGGAAAGATTCAGTACAGAGGTAATGAACCAGTTGCCCTGAAAAATCTGCACAACTAAGATACTGAAAAAATACTGCACAAAAGTATTTATTAATTTCATAAATATTTGCTGAGCTCCAACCCTGCACCAAGCGTTGTTCCAGACCTTGGGGGTTCACCAATGAGGAGCAGAGATCCCTGCACTTAAGAAGCATATGTGCTAGTAGGGGAGGATGGAAGTAAGGTGAGGCAGAAGACACAGGTGACAGGGGCTACCAGGGATTGTTAAGGAGAGAGCAGCATCAACACAGACAGGGACAGGGAGCTCAAAAGCAGCTATGGAAAATAGGCATCATCTCTGGTTTCATTTAAGATTTCTTGAAACTAGCTCGAATCTGTTTTGAAGATGATGCTGAGACTTCCTTCTGGCTCAGGTAGAAGACTGCTAGGATTGATAAATGTGGCAGTGGACGTGGGAGGGGAGAATCAGAGGGTGTGCTAGCTATTTGCCATTCCCAGGGAGGTCCCACGTGACTGGATTATACCTATGCCATTGTGGTCTATTCTCTTTTGGTTTTCTGAGAATGTTATGAATCTCAGTGAGCAAGTATTCATCAAGTCTAGCATTTATGTGTACATAAAATATTATTTGGGTATTCTAAGTGCCAGTGTTATTGACCTATTTATTCAATCTTTCATCTTCTCTATATTTGAAACTACAAGTAAGTAAGTAACTCAGCTATGTTTCATAAAGTCTGTTCCTTTCTGTTTGTGGCTCTACTTCTTTGCTTCCCTGGATGGCAAACTTAGTACCTGCCTCTCAGATTTTTCAGTCTGCTGTTCTTGTTTTCTTTCTGGAATCATCTAATACCCCCCACTCCCAGCATTTTGGAAAGACAGTTAAAATCCCTTTTCTTTAAGTTTCCTGAGGAAACTAACTATGCAGATTTCCTTGTAAATCATCTTCTTCGCCTCCTGTCTTTTATAGTGCGGTAAAGCTCTAGATTACCTCATACAAGGCTGACTCCAGATTTTTGCCTGAGTCTTAAAGACAGACAGGGGGTGGGGCAGGGAGGTTGAAAGAAACCTTTTGTTTATCTCTTGATCTATCAAATGAATAAATTAGAAAATTCTTTCTTGGTTAAGATTGTTTTGTTTTCAAGCCATTGTCTTGGTGCAAAATTCTTTTTGTACATCAAAAAGAAAATGTTATTTTTTTCTATCATATCAAACCATATGAAATTGCCATTTATTTAGGTCAATAAAGGTTGACTATTGGTGATTTCCTGTGGTTCAACCTAATATTTGGATACCTTCTTTAACATTCCTAATCTTGAGGATTTGGGATTTAGGCTGCTTAAGGAACCTTGTTAGAAAGTCTTGTTAGAGTCTTGTTAGAAAGGCAAAAGAGAAATAAACATTATTTCATTTAAATATGTCCTTCTACCTTCAAAGTTTGATCTTTCTGGTCCCTCCTTAATGATAGTAAAGATAGCTGCTCGTAGACCTCTCTTTCCAAACTTGAAAAGCACTCTTGGACACCCTTCAACTTGGCTTTTATAGGTAACGTAAAACCAGAAGGTGGCTTGTCCCCTATTGTATTCACTTTTTGAGTAGAAAAGTGAGCATTTAATGAGAACCTCCTGGGATGTTTGAAACGATATCCACATCTCTATTTCTTTCTCAAATGATTGAGCAGTCTGGTTTCTGGATTAACTCTTGAATAGCACCTGCATTTAATAGCTGATGGAGCCTTGCAGGATGAGTAGCTTGGTGTTAGAGAAGCTTTGTCTGGGGTGCTCCATTTTATTTCACCCAGGATTTCAATTGCTGTGTGTGTGTGTGTGTGTGTGTGTGTGTGTATGCATTGAAGTACCAGAATGTTTTGATTAACATTTGTATGAAGGACTGCAGTCAACTAAAGAGTGCAACAGACTGGAGTATTTGGAGAGAGGGCTGTTTCAGATTGATAGAAGTTGGCAACCAACCTGTCTTCTAAAAAGCGGGTGCTGGGAGTGGTGGTGTGTTCCTGGAAATGAAAAAATGAAACTCAAACTAATCATCTTGTGCCAGGGACTTTGCCCAATGGGCTTATTTCTCATTGTCTGAAAACTGTCAGTCACAAAAAAATAATGCAACCAGCTGGCTAATTAACAGAGATTCTGCTGCCAGGATGGGATCATGTACAGATGACTGAGGGACACTCAGGGTCTCTAGGAATTCCCTGTATTATCATCTCAGACCGCTTAGTCTCAAGCACTTCTAGCTGTGTGAGTGAAGAAGGCTCATGTCCAACTACCCTGATTTCCCTAATAAAATGAAGGATGCTGAGAGTGATTTTCATGCCCCAGAGACTGGAGTGTGAAGTTCACAAAAGGTCAATGAGATGTTGCTCTCTGGCATCAGCTTTTCTTACAGAGCCAAGAAAAGTGTTCCCAGCAACTTCTAAAACTGTCTCAGTCCACTAACCAGGTCTCTGCACTTAATGACAATATAGAAGATGAAGATCAAAAGTGGAAATCTGAGATATTTCCAGTGAGAGGAAGGAAAGAAGGAAGGAAGGAAGGAAGGAAGGAAGGAAGGAAGACAGGAAGAGGCAATGTTTTTGCCTTTTTATTTCATCAGAAGAATCATAAGAGTGTTACAATGTCCACTTCAGGTTTCTAGGAGTAGGGGAAGGAGTCGGTAGCTTCTTCTTTACTCCAAGAGTCATTATCTTAGAGATGTAGGGATTAGAACGTGGGATGCCACCCAGTGAGGATGAGAGACAGAAAACACAATCTGGGAGCATTTGCCTATAGGCACAACCAAAAACATGACTGATTTCATTCCTTTGTTCTACCATTTCTTTCAAGTTCCTTTTACATGAAAGTAATGCACATAAGAATTATCTTAGAGAAGGGAGAAAGGAAAAGGAACCAAGTCTGATAGTGTGAATGTTAGGTGAGGAAGTTGGAGACCATCAAACATCTCAGTTTTATTTTGAAGCCAACCCCTGGATTTGGCAGGATACTTTTCTCATTCTTTTCAACGTCTATGTCTTTTACAACAACATCACTCCCCATGTCATGAGGAAGTTGCAGGGTTGGTTTAATTAGTGCTTGGGAGGCTCAAAGCAAAATACTAGAAATAAAAACTAGTATGGCGAAGTAAGCTGAGAATATTTTATAAAAAAGATAAAAAATATACATGGGGTGCCTAAAACTCATTTTGGAGAAGCTGAAATGCAAACTTTACCCAGAGACTACATAAATACCATGCAAAGAGAATCACAGCGGCTTCCCTAGACCTTATAATGTCAGAGATGGGGTGATTCTGTTAATCCTGTGTCCCTGGGTGTTGCCTGAATTTTCAGACCTCTTTAGGTCCTCTCCAAGATAGAGGCAATCTGCCAGAAGTACCTCCGGGGTTTCAGATCCTCTTGTATCCACACTTTGTCTTTCAGAGATCACTCCCTGACTGCAAGGCCAAATGACCTGTCTCAGCTCCATCTCATTCCCAGCTACTTCAGTCCTGACAGTTTCTATTTGACCTCTGCTAGTCTTCTCACTGAGGGCCCTAACTAGAAGACTGCAGAGTCTGTACAGGATGGTTACCTTGACAAATATCATCTTCGTCTCATCCCATTTGATCAGAACTTTAACCTTTAATTGTCAGTTTGTGATTATACTTCACTCAGAAATTGGAGATGCTCATTTTAGCTTTTTTAAAAAAGCCAAGTTTCTTAAGATAAAGACAAGTTTCTTAAGACAAAGACAATGCTTCTTATGATTATAAACTCTGCTAAATGCAAACAATAATGGAAACAAAATGAATAAACTTGGTGTGGAAACCAGGGCTAAGCTATTTTGGATTTCATGCTAATCAGAGATAATGAGTAAAAAACTTGAAGTGGGTTTTCTTTCCTAAAATTTCATTTTATGGGTTTGAGAATAATTTTCTGAGATTTTTGGTGAGGTTTCTAAATCCTCATTTTGAACTTTGCCATAGATTGGTAGAGTGACAGAAGAGTAAAATTGAGGAACAAAGGAAATTAGAGGGGAAAATGGGAGTGGGAGATACAGGAGAAAATGCAAGCTAAAAGAATAGTTTGGGGACTGGGGTTGTGGCTCAGTGGCAGAGCACTTGCTTAGTTTGGGTGAGGTCCTGGGTTCAATCCTCAGCACCACATAAAAACAAATAAATAAAAAGATTAATTTTTAAAAAAGAAATGTTTGATCTCCTTTGCATCCCTTGTCAGAATTTTGCTCAGAATTTTGAGGGGTTCAGAATTGGAAAGTCATCCTAAAGCTCAGGTAATAATGCCAACAGTTAATAAATGGGATGGTACCAAATAAAAAAGCTTCTGCACAGCAAAGAAAACAATTGGGAATGTGAAGAGAGAACCTACAGAATGGGAGAAAATCTTTGCTAGCTACTCTTTTGACAGAGGATTAATATCCAGAATTTATAAAGAACTCAAAAAACTTTACATCAAAAAATCAAATAACCCAATTAACAAATGGGCAAATGAATTAAACAGACACTTCTCAAAATAATAACTATAGATGACCAGTAAATATATGAAAAAATGTTTGATATCATTAGCAATTAGGGAAATGCAAACCAAACCTACAGAGATTTCATCTCATACCAGTCAGAATGGCAGTCATCAAGAAAACAAATAATAATAATAAATGCTGGAGAGGATATGGAACCAAAGGAACACTTTCACACTATTGGTGGGATTGTAAATTAGTACAACCACTATGGAAATAGTATTGAGATTCCTCAAAAGACTAGGCATGGAACTACCATATGACCCAGCTATACCCCTCCTCAGTATTTATCCTGAAGAATTAAAGTGATCACACGACAGTGATAAACACATACCCATGTTTATAGCAGCACAATTCACAATAGCCAAACTATGGAACCAGCCTAGGTATCTATCAATGGATGAATGGATAAAGGAAATGAGGTGTATACACACAATGGAGTTTTATTCAGCCATAAAGAAAAATGAAACTTTGCCATTTGTAGGAAAATGGATATAACTCGAGACTATTACGTTAAGGGAAAAAGTCAAATCAGAAGTTTAGGGATCATATGTTTTCTCTCATATGTGGAAGCTAGAGAGGAAAAAGAAAAAGAAAGGTGGGGGCAGATCACAATAAAATCAAAGGGAGATCAGTAGAGGAAAGGGACTGAGGAGTGGGATGTAGGGAGAGAGTGGGGGAGTACTAGGGAGTGATATTGGCCAAATTATTTTGTTATATTGTGTGCATGTATGAATATGTAACAAGTAATCCCATCATTATGTACAACTAGAAAGAACCAATTAAAAAATGAGGAGAAAATGAATTGGTGTCACATACAACTAAAAAGAACCAATTAAGAAAAAGAAGTGGAAGGTCATGTACAAGGCTAAAAGTGTCACAGTGGTTTTCCAACTGTGTGCTAAGGAATCCCAGATGTTCCTTCCTCATAGATGGGGATGGGGGCAAAAAGAAAAATGGAATCATGAGAGAGCAAATGAGAGTCTTTCAATTGAAATTTATTCCATTTAGCATTTAGGTTTAAAGTTAAGATTATATAAAATGCAGAAGATGGAGAAAGTCAGCGTGGGTCAGAAATAATCCTCTAGAGACTGGACCTTATAAGAGGATCTTGTAGGAGAGAGGGAGTTCCTCACATCAGCCACTGCCAAAGCCTTGGTCCTGTGGCATTCAAGCTGTCAAGTAAGTGCAGTTTAGATTTTGATTATACCACTCCCACTCTGCAAATTGTCTCTCATGTCTCCTCAATTTCTTTTATCCTCTCAAAAGTCAAGATAGCAACAAAACTTAGCTTTACCATCCACAGAAATTGAGAGTCATTCCAGAGAATCATTATGGATTTTGTGCCAACTCAACAACAAAGAACTTTGTTATACAATGATGATATAGCAGAAAAGATATTGAAACAAGCTGTAGAGTGGGTTTAGTGAATTATGAGAGCTGACTACAAAATAGGGAAGAACATGCTGGCATTTCAGAACAACTTCCTAGTAATGGTCAGAGTGCAGTGGTTGGATGGGTTTGATGATGACTATGAAGGGGCTTCAAGAACTTGTCCAGGAGAAGGGTAGGACTTCTGCACAAGATTCAAAGCCTGGACTTCCTTCATTGTGCTACAGAGTAATCATACATCTGTATTGCATGGAAGCAATAGGGAGTGGAAATATATGCTGGGTGAGAATTAGAATAATTGAGTCTTCCAACATGGGGCTCTGTCTTGCTGCCACAAGGTCATCACAGGAGAAATAATGGAGCAGCTTACA
This sequence comes from Glaucomys volans, assembly GCA_020662805.1. Taxonomy (NCBI): domain Eukaryota; kingdom Metazoa; phylum Chordata; class Mammalia; order Rodentia; family Sciuridae; genus Glaucomys; species Glaucomys volans. Next base: position 398,896 of record JAJEJO010000559.1, on the reverse strand, counting down.
AATACTTAGAGGCATTTGATCCTTTGTACACTTGGTATTGTGCTTTGTACATGATAGCAGTTCAATAGCTATTAGTTAAAGATGATGCAGAAAATGCTTTGCAATTTCTCTAGGGAAATTTCTTTGCAAAAGTTAGGTTGAAAGGGAAAGCATAACTACTTCTAAAACATGGTGACAAGAGGCAAGGATGAATCCTTCATGCTAATGCTGTCCCTATCCAACAGAGGTAATTTCCAAAGAGTACTAAAATTGAGAGACCATCTAGGCATCTGTAGATTAACAAGAGTCTATTGCAAAGTCTGACCAAATACTGAGACCAACAGTGTTGTGCTGTCTACACTGGTCTTTAAATGCTGAAGAAAGTAATCTATTCCTATTTCAGATGTGTTTTATCAGCTGCTTAGTAACCTGCTAGCCATAACCTTTCCTATTTCACTGTGGAAGGATAGGTGCTTCCTATCCTTGTAGCTAGGAAAGGTGCTCCCTCACTACCATGCATTTAGTTATCAGAATTTAAGTGTCCAACAGAATTTTTGCCAACAACTTCATCAAAACAAGCACAAAACAAAAACAAAATGTAACCTTCTGCTTCTCTTTGAATCATTATAAGAAATGAGTAATCATTGTAAGAAATGATATCTTATCATTTTTTATATCATGTGCTATTCTATGAGATTGAGCTCCATTTACATTTTGGTTTTCCCACTCTCACCCCAACAAGAATCCTAATACCCAGAAGATGGAGATTTGAACCTTGGAATGAGCTCTAATGGAATATATGACCTTCAACAGATCATCTAGCTTCTGTGAACATCAATTTTCTTGTCTGTAAATAGAGATAAAAATAATAATGGGACTATTGGAAGGATCAAATGAGATAGAGGATATAAAAACACATTGTAAATTATAAAGTGCTCCAAAGATAAAATTATAAATACTAAAGAGTCATGATGATATAATGAAATGAGTATTGAATTTGAGGTCAGAAGACAGTGGTATAAATCCTGAATTGTCTGCCTAACAGTTGTCCGGTTTAAGATAAGTCATGTAAACTGTATAAAACCTAGTTTCCTTAATTATAAATGTGGATTATTATTAAGCTGCTAAAAACTTCACAGAGTTTTTATAATTAAAATAATAGTCAATTGACCCAGAGTTGACACCTAGCGTAAACTATGTCAATTCCTTTTGGGAATTTGGGATTGGGACTAAAGGACTGTCCATCATCTCTGGGCAAGTGTATGTCAGAGAGAAGAGGATTCAAAATGCATTGAATAAAGGACCAATTGGTGGAAAAAACAGGTATTCCTTCTGAGAAGGAAGAATGATGTAGGTTAAGGGCATATACACACAAATACAGAATAAGAAACAGCATTCCTTGATTTCTTTTTTAAAAGTATATATATTTTTAGTTGTTGACAGACCTTTACTTTAATCATTCATCTATATGGGATGCTAAGAGTCGAACCCAGAGCCTCTCACATGCTGGGCAAGCCCTCCACCACTAAGCCACAACCCCAGTCCTGATTTATTATTAACATTTCTAGGTGATATTCCCATGTATTCTTATTGTAAATTCCTTCAGGACTAGTCAGGGTTCAGTTGCAGATAAGAGAATACACTGTAGCTAGGTTAAGCAGAAAAGGATTTAAAGCAGGACTGAGGAAATTACAAAGTTCTTGCTAGGGAGAGAAGACTTGAGGTCAAGCTTTTGGGAAACTCCCCTAATAACTAAACAGCTCCAAAGAAATGGCTCAATGAGGGAGTTACTGCCCTTTCCAGGAAGCTGGGGAAGCAAGAAGCTGCTCCATCAGCTTTAGAATCACACTGCTTTTGTGCAACTCCACACTAATGGATTGATTTCCTGTTAAGCAAAGAACTGACCACTGAGCCTTCTGCTACTACCTCCACCTTGCCATATCCTCATCAACTACTGGGCGTGGTCTTCACCTCCTGCAGTGCAAGGAGTCTGAGTCATGTGGTCTCTCAGGCTGCAGCATGCAGCATGCAAGAAGCTGTGCATGAACTCCAGTAAGGAGGAATAAGGGCATATTTCTGCCCTATCTCTACCTTGCTTGCTTTCTTCTTAAACCACATACAGGCAAGTTTTGTTCATTGCAACTGGAATACTCCCTAACACACCCGTGACAGTCTCTGGATACACTGCAATGGAGCCATTGTGTTTCTTGGAATGAAATGTCCACCTTAGAGACCAACACAGAGAAATAAACACAAGTTATGAATAAGGTTGGGATATTATGACCTTTAAATTATCTCTTCTGCCCTCTTTTAACATTTTTTTGGTGCCATTTTTATGCTGGTAAGTCCAGAGTGTAAGATATGGGAAATGCCTATACAAAATGAACTAGCTGTGGAATAGTTAACCCAGAGACTGGGTTATTTTTAGTATAATTACACTTGTGGATTGTAGCTTTAGTAAACAGCAGGTCTTCACCATATTACACAATGCCCTGCACCCTACCCTTCCTGCCCTCTTTCATCTTCAGTTCAGACCCCTTGTTCCATGGAAGGTTCACCCCCTTGCTTGGTTCTGGGGCAGATTGCAGGAGCCCTGGGCTAAGGTCCAGGTAACTCCATCCATGTGCTGCCAGACCTTTGTGGGGCTGAGGAGAGAGTATTTAGTATGGACCATTTGTTTTGCCACTTATAAGTGAGGGACTTTAGGCTAGATATGGAATCTTTCTGGACCTGATACTTCTTTAAAATGGAATAATAATGACTGCCATATAAATTTGGAGAATTATGTGAAATAATGAATATGAACAACAGTGCCTGGCAGGATAGACCATGCATATCGAATGTGACCTTTCTCAGGACTGAGTTTCCATATCTCTGGGCTCAACCATGTTTCTGAAGCCTCACTTTTGGTAAACAAATTGTTGTCTGATGGCTCTTGATTTGAATCTGTGCCTTAGTACTCCATCATTGTCTTGTTCCCACCAGGATCCATATCTTCTTTCCTCCTTCTCTCCTTCTCTCCTTGGTCTTCTCTTCTGCATTCAGTTCCATGATTAGGTAACCCTGACGCAGAGGCAGAGTTCCCAGCTGCCTGCTGGCACAGCAATCTAATTTTTGAGATTCCCTATTGCATACACCACCCTTTCAGTGATCACGATGTCCTAATTTCTACTGCTTTCCTGGGCTACCACCTGATATTTGTCGCATTATCCTCCAGATGCTGAGTTCTGCTGCTTTTCCCTTGTCACTTGTGTTTGGATCCTAACTTTTTCTTCTTGTTATACGCATTCCTCATCTCCTCCTCCCACTGTAGTGAATATATCAAGTCTCAGGCCCTGAATCCTAACCCTCTCATACCAGGTAGTGTTTTCTGATAAGAAACAAAATCCTCTAGCATGATGTGCTGGCACCCCTGGGAGTTTATTAGACATGAAGAATCTACTGAATCAGAATCTGCATTTTAATAAGATCCCAAGGTGATTAATAGGCACATGAAATTTTGAGAAATGCTGCATGGTAAGCAAGGAAATTTGGCAAGGTCAGAAAGTAGTCTGGTGGTGTTTGACAAAATTTGTTAACCTTTCTCTTTTGATGTTATAGATACAAAAGACTGCTTGCTAATATGGGTTGCTGGTACTCCCATCAGAAGGATTGCAACATGGTATTCTGTGTCTTTGCATCCAGGGCATTGGTTTTGTGCTCTAAGGGTGAAATCCAGGTTTGTGTCAAGATGAAATTAAATGAAAATTCTGGCAGACTAGGCAATTGAGGAAATCCACTCTAAGACTGTTCTACTACCCTCTTTGGAATCACATCAGATGAAGGTATTCTGCATTTATGAACTGCACAACACAGAGGAAAAATTCCTGAAGTTCATTTTTACCTATAGTGTCTTCCTACAGCAGCTTTCCCAAACCCTTCTTCCACCAGTTCCTCTGGAACTAGCACCTGAGGACCAAGACTAGCATGGCGGTGATGGGGAATGTCATGGGAGGAAACATTGAGAAATGACAGGAATCTTGGGTGACATGACTAAGCTGGTGGCCCTTCCTCCTGATATTTTTATTCAAATCATGTCCTTGTAATATAAGGGTCCTGTTATTCTTATTTTGTTTTTACTTATTTAAATACTTCTAAACCCTGCCCTTTTTGTTCTTAAAAGCTATGGGCACTGTAAGAATGAATGTGACAATTTTAAAAAAACTCCCACAAATCAATTAATCAACATGCACACAAAGAAAAAGGTTTAGAGCATCTGTTATTAAGGTTAGACCCAGACCATGAGTGAGGCTGAAAGGTGGAGGTGGTCTTTGTAGCCTACCTGCCCACACCACTGCCCTGTCATTCATCTTGCCATAAAATGATCGAGGAAAAAACAAAAAGTCACAGCCTGCCCCTCTTTCCAATTTCAAACACGCAGATGTTCCCCATATTTCTGATGGAGCATCTAATGAAGATGACTTCTATTTTTTGGGCAGATATCAGATCTGATCCCATCCCAGCAGCACACCTGGGACTGCTGTCATCTCGCGAAAATGATGGGCTCCCTGATATGCAGGAGGTAGTCTGCTGTTTTTCTTCAGATATGACAGGGCTCTGGAGTTGGGGTAGAAGAGAGGGCTTAAAGGCATTAAATATAAATAAGAGGAATGGAAAGAATTCTTCCCTGCAAAAATGAAAAGGGCTAGAGGTCAATGGCTAGGAAGATTGAAAGTGCCCCAAGCCACTTAATAAATCAAGATGTGGTAGAACTCACAGTTAGGTAGAAAGGTAGGTAATTTCTTGCTTTTTGAACAGCAGTGGTGGTTAAAATACAAAAAGTTAAATTTCAGAATGAGGCAGGATTTTTCTAAGCTGTGATGAATAGTGCACTTTGGAAAGGACTCCCCTTGTTTACCTGATATAAGATGTCCACATGTATCACTTCTTCTCTGCAGAAACTGAGGGAAGATGTGAATGCTTCCCTATCACAATAAAGTACTTATGTTAATTATTAATCAATGAAAAGTTTCATAATGGGTAGACCTATCTCAGGACCAGTATGCAGCAGCGAACTTTAGCTAACTAAGGGAACAACAATGAACAACAATGGACAAATTCATAAATCCCCTCTTGGTTTCTGGCAGAATAGGTAATTATCATTTTTTGCTAATGATACATAGTCTCCTATTAAAGGCATCAAATCTAGTCTATACAGCAGAACTTCTCAAAGTGTGGTCCCTGGACCATGAGTGCTAGCTTCTCCTGGGAACTTGTTAGAAATACAAATTTTCTGCTCCCCCTCCCCTGACTTGCTAAACCAGAAACTGAGATCAGTGCTTTATTAATAATTTAATAATAATCTCTTCCAGTGACTAGGATGCCAACCAGTTTGAGGACCACTGCTAAACAGAGTTGTCTGAGGAGGGAACATCATACAGTGCAAAGCACCTAGCCTCTGGAGGCAGGCCCGAGTTCCTTCCCAGTTTTGCCATCATTGGCAAACCATCACTTGCTCTGGCAAGTGTGTGGCCTCCCTGAACCTTAATTTCCCCCTCTGCAAAGTGATGGCCATCTCCCGTCCTCATAGATCTGTTGTGGGGCCAGTGAGATGATGTAAGGTCTTTTTCACACACACATTGGTGCTTTCCCTCTTCTCTGGAGTTGGATTCCTGCCGAAAAAAATCTAGGAGGTAGAGTCACTGTATTTGTAGAAAATTAAGAGTACTTTTTCATACTCATGGACATTACTCCATGAAAATCAAATGTCTTATATTAAGTGGGCTGACTGTAGCCTCTTCCTAGGTTGTCCTTTACTGGAGCCACTGGCCACATCTGAACTGGGATGAGCCCAAGTATAAAATGCACATTGGTTTTTGTGTGTGTGGAGCTGGGGATTGAACCCAGGGCCTTGTGCTTGCAAGGCAAGCACTCTACCAACTGAGCTATACCCCCAGTCCCTGCACATTGGTTTTTTAAGACAATATAAACATGTTTATTACATGTTGAAATGAGATTTTGGATACAGTGGGTTAACTATATTACTGAAATTAATTTCACCTTCATGTAACTTTTAAAAAAAATGTGGTAACAAGAAATGTAAAAGCACGTATGTGGCTTACAATTTGTTCCTGTTGGATAACACTGGTCTGGGCACCCTGGGGGTCACTGCATTTTTCTAAGAGTCTACTGATAAAAAATGCTAACTTCTTGGCTACAAAATTTACAATCTTTGTGGAGTTTTTCTTCATTATCATCTTTGTAGTATTTTTGTAGCTGCAAAGAATTCCACAATCTTTTCATCAGTTCTTCACAACACTGTCTGGGAGGCAGGTCACTGCTAAATTATGAGCCTCATTAAAGTGATCATCATCATTCAAAGGCCAGTGGATGCCTCCATATACACATATACCATCACACAGCAGTGAAGTTAGATCCGAGTGGATAAAAATATCTCTGAAAATAACTACAAAGCAGAGGCTGGGGTAGGGAGCAAATGCAAACATGGCGCTAACTTTGAGTAATTAACTAGGGCTTGCTAATAGGGTCCACTCCTAAGCAAAGTTCACCAAGTGACAAACTTCCATTATATCTTGCATCACTCCCTCCCCCGCCCAATGGTGTTTTCTTACAGGCAGAATCTAGAGACTTGATTAACCCCTCAGACATTTAGAAGAGTCAGTTTTTAGGCAATGAGAATTCTTTAAGCACGACCAGTCTATTCCATCTTCTCTTGCTTAACAAAAGACAAATGAATTTCATGATTGCTTGCTCTATTTCTATGAGGTCCATCTTTGGGATTTTAATTGGAATTGAATTGAATTTGTATAGCGCTTTTGGTAGTATAGCCATTTTGACAATATTAATTCTGCTTATCCAAGAACACGGGAGGAATAAGAGACCCAGAATAGCTAAAGCAATTCTTATCAAGAAGAGCAAAGCAGGGGGTATCACAATACCAGACCTTCAACTATACTACAGAGCAATAGTAACAAAAACAGCATGGTATTGGCACCAAAATAGACAGGTAGATCAATGATACAGAGTAGAGGACACAGAGACAAACCCACATACATACAGGTATCTCATACTTGACAAAGGAGCCAAAAACATACAATGGAGAAAAGACAGCCTCTTCAACAAATGGTACTGAGAAAACTGGAAATCCATATGCAGCAAAATGAAACTAAACCCATATCTCTCACCCTGTACAAAACTCAACTCAAAATGAATCAAGGACCTAGGAATTAGACCAGAGACCCTGCACCTAATAGAAGAGAAAATAGGTCCAAATCTCCATCATGTTGGCCTAGGACCAGATTTCCTTAACACGACTCCCAAAGCGCAAGAAATAAAAGCAGGAATCAATGATTGGGATAGAGTCAAACTAAGAAGCTTTTTCTCAGCAAAGGAAACAATCAGCAATGTGAAGAGAGAGCCTTCAGAGTGGGAGAAAATCTTTGCCACACACACTTCAGATAGAGCACTAATCTCCAGAATCTACAAAGTACTCAAAAATCTTTACACCAAGAATACTAATAACCCAATCAATAAATGGGCCAAGGAAATGAACACTTTACAGAAGAAGATCTACAAGCAATCAACAGATTTATGAAAAAATGTTCTACATCCCTAGTTATAAGAGAAAAGCAAATCAAAACCACCTTAAGATTTCATCTTACCCCAATTAGAATGTCTTTTATCAAGAATACAGGCAACAACAGGTGTTGGCGAGGATGTGGGGAAAAGGGTACACTCATACATTGCTGGTGGGA